>BQNB010138600.1:0-12467 GCA_026074375.1 Tanacetum coccineum | reverse complement strand
TAAGCCAACTAAATAAGCTAAAACTAAGGAAGACAGTTAATAAGGCTAAGGGGAGTCCTAAATAAGCTAAGGCAACCTAGAATAAGCCCTAAAATAAGCTGGAAAGGAAATAAGCTATGTTAACAGTTTTAAAAGAAAACAGAAAAAGGGCTACTTTAAGCCTAGAATAAGCTAACTAAATAAGGGAGATAAGCTATAAGATTTTGGGGACTTATAGGGCAACTAATAAGCTATAAATAAAAGCAATAAGATCCTAAGGTCTAGTATAAAATAAGCTAGATAAAAGGGGCTAAAGAGTGGTGTCTAGCACCAGGGGAGATGCAACAGTGGCTAGGGGTCCTTTTTGAGCTTATGCAATAAGCTCTAAAGAGCTTATTAGCCAAATCCAAGCACAAACAGATTAAAAGGGGTGGTCAATGAGCTTATTTTCAAAATTTGGTTTATAGATGAGGACTTAAACCTGCTGAATTTGGGGCTTAAAGATGGGGGTTCTTAAAAAAATTGCAAAGCCAAACTTTGACTTATACTTGGTCAAGTTAAAAGACAGAACAAGGGGACTTTTGAAAAGGCTATGTATGACTAAAATAAGCTCATAAAGATGATGCTTAAGCTGTTTAAACAGCTTAAGTGGTTTAGCTACTTTGTGGCTTATAAAATTTTGACAGAAATACAAAGGGGCACAAAAACTTATTTTAAAACTAAAAATGGTGATTTAAATGGCTTGATTAACCCCACACACTCAGCCAAAGTTGGCTGAGTGCACTTGACCCATGCCAATTCCCATTTGACCCATTTTTAGACTAAACCAAACACCCCCTTAAGTATAAATTTCGGGATTTTTTTATCTTTTTTAGTGAAATGAAAGCTGAGATAACATATAATAAGTGAAGTTTGATTACTTTTAACACTTTTTAAAACAACTTAAACAGATATAATCAACTAACATTAAACTTTAAATTTCAAATATTAAAATAACAAGAAAGTCTTTAACTTTTATTAAAACTGAATGACTTACAGCATAAAACTTTTAAATGAACTGTATTACACTTTAAATGCTTAAAAGAAAGACTTGGAATTAAAATTAAGCTAAAAACATAAAAAAATGGTGTGTTGCTCTTCGGCTTGGTCTTCTCTCTTTTATAGCAGTCCAAATGACTTGGGCTGTGTTTGTTGTGAGAGTAGGAAGCCTCACAAGCAATCCTAGCCCTTGGTTTCACTTCTCATGATCTCAGCCATTGAAAGGGGGTGCGGGGTTGAGTGATTTCCAAGTGGGAAGGGTTATAGGGGCAGGGTAAGGTGGGAAAAGGTGAGGGGTGAGCTGTGAGTGTACTAGGGAGGTGGTATTGGGAGTGAAACCGTGGGAAAGGGTGGTTTGGGATTTGGCGGTAAACGGGGGAGTACAGGGGTGGGTGCAGGGGTTTAAACGAAAAGAATGGGGAAGAGGCAAAAATGCCCCCCCATCTTTGGCTCTCTTGTCATTTCATTTTAAGCCGAAAACAGTTATAAAAGATGTTTGGAAAGTGACAGTTTTGGTCCCTGCTGTTTTATAACTAAAAGAATAAAAGGATTTGGCAAATTGCAAAAATGGTCCCTGCTGTTTATTACTAAAAGGGAATAAAAGAGGTTTTGGGAAATTGCAATTTCAGCCCTTGTGTTTTATTTTTCTATTTTTCTTTATAAAACAACTTTCAAACTTGGCAATTTTAGCCCCTAAAGTTTTATAAAAAAGGATTTTGGGCTTTTGTTGGGCTTGGGTTTGTGTATTGGGCTTTTGGGCTTGTATTGGGCCCAATTGAGTGTGTCTGGGCCCAATAAGGTTTAGGCTTATGTTATTGGGCTTTTTAAGGCCCAATAAGGTACAGGTTTGGTTATTGGGCTTTTTCAAGCCCAATAAGGTTATGAAGTGGGTTTTGTGTGTACAATGGCTGAGATTGGCTGTAACTGGGCTAGGATTGGGCCTTCAAAGTCTTCACAGTCTTTGTCAATTGCACACAAATGGGCTGTTGAAATTGATTGAGGGCCCATTTGGTCTTCACAGTCTTCATAGTTATACTATTGGGCTTTCCCGGCCCATCAGATGGGTTAAGATTGCATCCAATAGTATTCTTCAGTTCCGGCTCCGGTTTGACTGCTGATTCTTCAGTATTGACTCTGACTTTGGCGAAAACCCTTAGTCACACTAAACTCTCTCAAGTAAGTAAAACAAATAATTCCTCTCTTTTACAATCGGGTAACATTAAAATCAAACCCACACGTACCCTAAATTCATCCTAAACACATCTAAGGTCATACAAGGGGTATAGAAAGCTTTGGAGCTCGGGTTTTATACACACACGAGTGTGTACACAAATTGGGTTGCTTGCCTAGCTCGAAACAAGTCACTAGGACCATTGTAAGTCACGTCTAAGCTTGTACATTGCGTATTATACTTGTTTCTTTAATATCTAGTCGTATAGGTCATGTTTCATAGGTGACTAACGAGTTACATGGGCGTGAACACGCATGGTTTAACCCATGTGTGGCACACATACCTATATATGCATGTGTTCGACCTTGTGTGGTGCTAGGATACAAGGTAACATGTATAAAGAGACTTAATAACAAGCAAGGTCTTAAACGTGTACGTTTAGATACAAATGTTAACACCAACGTGAACATTAACTCACACACACGAATATTCTATAAACCACACGTAAACTATCAAAGAAAATGTAATGGTGAGGCTTGGGAAGGAGTACACTAGCTTAGTAAACACTTGCATGTGTTAAACACAAACCATAGGAAGAACTGATAAGCTCAACGTGTTTGGCTTATGAGTTATCACCACAAACCTGAGCCATGAGCACCCACAATGGACACATACGTCCACTGTTGGGCCAAAAGCCCACAAAAGGGTTAACGTGGCTTATGGCTTAGCTTACTTCGGACTAAGTGCTTAAAACGAGGGCTTGAGGGCTTACCAAACCCTAATGAAACCTTATAAAATCCTTAATAAACTAAACGGACCCTAAATGAGCCTATTCGGCCCGACAGCCCATGTACGAACCAAACAGACCCAACAGCCCGTTAGTGAGGAACCATGGCTTATTATTAAGCTCACTTGAGCTTAACGAAGGCTTATAAGGCTTTTTGTGCATAAGAAACCTTATCGAGCCACTATCAGGCCTAACGACCCATAACAAGGCCCATACGAGCTTATGCAACTTATAGGGCTTATGATAAGCCTTAGAAAGCTAATGGACCTAAGTGAACAAGTCTAAAAGAGTTAAATGCTATTCGGGATCCTTATCGTGCTTGTTAGCCTATTTCCGTGACCAAATGAGGCCCTTAAGCCACAAATAAGCTTGGACGGCTTATTTGTGAGCTTAGACAGCTTATAGGACTTATTATAAACCTAGATAAGTATATGGACCCAAATGGATCGATTCCAAACACGTAAAACATCTATCAGGCTTGTAATGGGCCCAAAAGCCCATTATCAGAGCTTATTAGCTTATTAATTAAGCCATTAGGTTAAATCATATTAAACAGGCCCAAATAAGCTTATTAAGATAGGAAAATGAATTAGATCACATAAGAAAACCTTAATGGACCTTTGGCAAACATTCGGGTTTAGGGTTGTTGGGCTAACGAGCCTAATGAGCTCGAAAAAGCTCAAATAAGCTCACCCAAGCTTATTTTTAGCTTAACAGTTTTAAGTAAGTTTAAATAGAATTAACGAGGGCTTATGTGCCTTTGAAAACTCAATTGAACCGTTAGATTGCTTATTGGACCTTAACGGGTCCAATAAGCCAAAATAAGCTCATCCGAGCTTATTTATAGGCTGACCTAGCTTATATGGCTTATTGAACTCCATTAAAACCAAATTCCACTTGTTAGAACTTAATTGGACTTAAAATGTGGTTTTTATAAAGTTAAAGGGCTAAAAGTGTAAATTTGTAAACTAGAGGGTTAAAACTGCCAAAAACTGATTTTTCTAAGTCTAGGGACTGTTTTGGACATTCCTGAAACTTAAGGGACTATTTGGAACATATAAGGACCTAAAGTGCAATTACTGAAAAATTGAAGGACTAAAAGTGTAATTTTGGAAACATAAGGGTTTAAAGTGTAAATGTTATATTTTCATAAACATAGGGACTATTTTTGTAATATAGAAAACTTAAGGGTATTTCATGGACAAAGGTGATTTTTATAACCACTTAACATATCGGACGAGTTATATATTTACCGGATATCATACAAGTTAACCTACGACTTAATAAATATGAATATTTATTAATACCGTTTATACGTATACAAAAACGTGTGTAATCGTATACCTTCCCAAGAGCCATCAAGGGAATACAAATACATTAAACATGTGCACCACCACACAAGTGATAACAGTATATATAAACTAACAATTTATTGTAGTTTATGCATTGAGTCTTTAGCCTAAACTTGTAGACTAAGACTGGCCGTATTTACTTAGGTATTTGACGGTGTGATTCATTTGCCATTCTTGGATATATTTATCATTTTCAGAGGACTATTTACTAAGGTGAGTTCATAGCCCCATGTTTTACAATTATTTAAATGATTTACATCTTTGGGGTGAGAACATGCTTTGTTTTACAAATTGGACGCAAGTGTACATTTTATACTATGATTACGTGTTTGCCTAAGTAGCGATAACCCACTGAGCCCTTTATCATGAACTGTCAATTACTAGATTGTGAGCGCGAATGTTATAAATAGATCTATTTGGGATTGACATCCCCGTTTGGGTGAGTAGCGCTCACTGTGCCGGGTTGCCGGACAACAAACGTATACCATGTCGGATTTGGGATGTTGCGGGTTAGAACATCATTCATGGGCAAATGTTGGCAATTTATTGCATTCATATACGTCGAGCTTCAGTGTCATGAGCTTAGGAAAACGTAATTACTTTCTATGATGTTTGCATCTGTTGCTTAATCATACACTTGGAAATCTTGCGGTCCTACTATTGATTTACACAAACCTATGAATTCACCAACTTTATGTTGATATTTTAAGCATGTTTTCTCTTCATGGTCATAAGGCACGGGGGTGGCTCTAGATAAATTGGGGGTCACTCTTTGGAAAGAGTCAGTACTAAAGATTTGGGCGTATTACATTTTGGGAACATTTGTTATAAACCGAAATCTTTACTTATATTGTGAACAATTGAAGCATGAGTTATGGAAATGAAAAGTATTTTGTTAATTCCAATGTATCTTTTATAAAACGACACGTTATGGTAATGTTTCTCATATCTTGTGCTATTGATCCGTAAGTAAAAACGCCTCGGCATATTCAACATTCCGTTTGCATACACAGGATTTGGGGTTTGTTACAATTAGTATTGTATCTAGTATTACAAGTGCTTGTTGGCTGGGGACATTTGTTAATAGGAGGATTGATTATGATAATTGCTATGTTGACTCGTTATAATGACCTTTTATCTTTTTTCTCTACCGATAGTACTCATTATCTATTTTGGAACTATATGTCGATCTCGCTTGATAGTTATATCTCCCCGTCTTTCACGAAGAAAGTTTTGAACACTCGTCCCATACTCATTAGAGCACATGCATCGTCATGTCATCCACCACCTTGAAGGTTATGTGAGTACGCGTATTGCATCGGAAATTATTAAGTAGGATGATTTATAATCTCTTTATTTGAAAGGATTGGGACTCCCTCTTCATTTAAATAAATAAATTATAAATCATCAAACCATAAGTTTACCAATTCATTATTTCTATAAATTAGGACGCTTCTTTATGCAAATAATGAATTATAAATAAGTGGGCTTAATGGTATCCAATATGACACGAGTATGAACTCGAACCCGACAATCACCGGAATCCGTTAAAAAGGTCTAGAAACACAATCGTGCCTTACCACTCAGCAGAATCTTAAGGCCTCACTTGGAACTACCTTATCTCATTCTTAAGTTATTACTTTTTCCGTTACAAATTCTTACATTCATGAACTGTTTGTGGAGCTAACTGACTTGTGCACACTTGAGCTAATGGAGTTCAATCATCCTCGTTCAAACGATCTGAGTACCCATATTTCGCGTCTATAGCGCATATAAGCTCTCCCGCGAGCTATACCCAATGTGAAATTTATTATGGGGATATTGTTTCTCGAAATGTCCTCACTCTCTGCATCCCATCACCATTTGTTATAGTTATTGTCGTTATGGTTGCTGTTGTTGGGTCCTAGAGCGGTCCCAACTTGTACAACTATATCCAATAGGTAATACAACCCCCCTTAAACCAGATAAACACCTATCGACGAAACATCTAGTCGAACTATTCATTTCGGGTCACTAGTAGAAAGACTTAGGTCGCGATACATCCTGGTACTGCCAGTTAAAGTTGATACTTTAATTCCATTAGCCTCGTCCGATATTAATCATCGAACATTACAGATATCAGAAACGATACTTCGTCCTTTGAACATTTGAAACTTTATACAGACTTTATCACGCGGACTATCCTTTCTCCTTGAGCGTTTCATGTTAATGAGATCTTTTTTTAACGATTTATATCAGCTAAGATCTATTAATCGATTTTTTTTTGAAATACTATTTTGGATGGTATTAAATTGTCCGCGTCGAACCTAGCCAAAATATATGTATATTAAGAAGTGTCGAAACATCAAATTTTGCTGAATAAAGTTATCAGCGTCTTGTTTAGAAACGGTTTATTAAATCTTAAATCTTTTCTTGGTCACATAATCGGTTAACACAAATTTAATCTCGGGATGAGATTGTACTGTAACAACCGGCAATTTTTGAAACTTAAATGACTATTTTACCCTTTGACTTTTCGGGTCCGACTTGACTTTTTGACTTTTGATCTTTTCATTGTCCACATAAAACGATTACCGCGTAACCGGTAATTTTTCGGAACATATTTAAATAATAAATCATATTTTTTATTACATATCTCTCATGTCCAAATTTATTTTTTTACTTATTTGACTTGAAAACGAGAAGATATATGTTATTCCTAAGTTGACTTATCAAAAATGACCCGCTAAATCACCTTTTCACGACTCGGACTCTGAAGCAATTTGATGTAAAACGACATTCCGGACAACTTTTTAGTTTTGCCCGAGACCCGAAAACAAGCAAAAAATGACTGAAACACCCTCGCAAAATTTTAGAAACAAGAACAACACGTACCGACACAAAAATAATTAAATTATACTCCATCTGTCTCATATTAAATGTCCATGTTTGACTTTTACAGTATTTCTTATGCAACTTTGACATTAAATATATTTGTTTGAGTTATATAATACTTGATGAAATTTATATCAATGAAAGATACAAGTAAAACTCAATCTACTCATATATTTTGCATCAAGTATTACATAATACAAACAAAAATAATTAAGGTGAAAGTTAGATAAGAAAGACTTTAAAAAGTCAAAGTGGACATTTAATATGGGACGGAAAGAGTATTTAATTATCACTTTTTATTAAATAAAAATATTTAATAAATTATTTATCACATTATTCAGAAACGTTTGTTAGTTGTATTTTTACAAACAAAGCTTGCCCGAGACACCCAATGAATACCAAATAAATAATAAACATTTTAAATAAATTTTATAAAACGTTTATGAAAACTAGTCATGTAAATACCCATATTTCATGGAAAAATCATTTGGAACGCAATGGCGCAAGTTTCGTGTTTTGAATCATCCGTTAAGTGGCTTAAACGAGTCCCGAACCACTATTTTACAAAAGTTACACTTTCAGCTCCTCTAGTAATATTTACAATTTCAACCCAAAACTATATTAAACATGCCACATTTTTTTTAAAACTTTTCTAATATATATGTTTAGATATTAGGGTTTCTCATATTTTACCTAGCCTCCCACACACATACATCTTCCTATTTTTCGGCGCCGCTCCGGCTACCTCCGGCAAGATTTCGGCTACCAACAACATTATCAACACCCCATGGCAGCCACCCTACCATCACCATCCCCACCAGCCGATCTCCACCTCCACCACCTAATCCATCATCATCACAGCCGCCGCTGCCACACCACCATGGCAGCCGCCGCCGCTGTCATCACCGCAGCCAACACCACGACGCCACCATCCCCTCACCATCGCGCCTTCTCTCTACCACGATTGCAACCACCCCCATCTTCATCATCATCGCACCATCATCACCACTCAGCCAACACCACCACCACCTTCATCGCCATCTCCATGACACCACCCTCACACCACGCACCACCACCTCCACCCAGCCACCATATGGGTGCGTTTGGCAGCCACCACACCACGAGGGTGTGTTTGTCTATGTGGTTAACACCACATACGGTGCGTTTGGGTTTTGAAAACGTATATGGCGCGTTTGGTTTTGCACAGCCTTAGGGTGCGTTGGGTTTTGGCACCACCAAGGGTGCGTTGGGTTTGACAGAAACACCGAAAGGGTGCGTTTAGTTTTTTGTGTAACAGCCCATAGGGTGCGTTTGGTTCTCAATCACCACAAAGGGTGCGTTTGGCTTAACAGAAGACAACATAAGGTGCGTTTGGCTTAACAAAAAACAACATAGGGTGCGTTTGGTTGGCTGTTTAACTATAAAGGGTGTGTTTGGGTGAGCAGGAAACCGTAAAGGGTGTGTTTGGATTGTGAGGATAAACGTATAATGGGTGTGTTTGGTCTGTGAGCTGAAAACACCACGAGGTGTGAGCAGAACAACACACGAGGTTGTGTTTGTTGACAGGAAACACACGGGTGTGTTTGGTTGGCTGTGAAACAGCCTTTAGGGTGCGTTTGGTTTATATAAATCAACTAATCAATATATCGTAAGATTTCATAAATATAAAACCGGATCTAATGGTGGTAAATGGTTAAATAAATATGTTAATTATTATTTTCGTTGTTTAACAGCCGTAAGGGTGTGTTTGGTTATACTGTTTATTTTGTATTTGTTTAAGTCATTTTAGAGTATATATTGAAAGTATTTTTGCAACCCGGTATGATTGGAAAAGGGAAAAACATTGAAGTTTTATAAAAATGGGAAATACTGTCAAACGAATAAGTCATGTCGAAATTTATAAAAATTTCTATACTTCGTTATCTCACTTAAATTTCTATTATCTTAAAAACCCGATAAAATGACAAAGTTATATAGTTTTAAGATTATTAAATTGTAATTATACAATAACCCGGTGAATAAACGAACACTAAACTTTTATAAATGAGACAACTAGTTTAACTAAAACCCGTCAAGAAAACAATATACTAAATTATAAAATATTATTTTATAATTCCCGACTAATAGACAAAATAATAACTTTTGTAAAAACTTTAAAAATGTCATTTATCTAACTCGAGACTTTAAAACGTGCGTATATTTTTATACAAGAACTCTTTATTAATTTATTTGGTGACTTTCGAGCACGTGTCGAATTATCTTGTTTCAATTATTTTACTCACGTTTCTTATATAAAGCTTGCAAAGTATTATATACTACGACTATTTTTATCATTCTCGTCTTTCTTTTTCTTATATATAATACTCGCCACGTATTATATATTTTTCTTGTCTTTCATAGGTAATATATACGGAATATATTACATACTTTGCTTTTACCTTTTGGTTTATTTTATTTAACCAACCACCAAACTATTACAACTTGAAATCTAAATATTTTATCAACTTGTCGCGTTGATGTAACTATACATCGGAAAACACAAATACATCATCCTAAGCTAGTGGGACTTAGCCGTTAAGTTAAACCGCAACTTCTTGGTCGAGCCATTCTGGTTTTCGTTGTGTTGTGCCTATTATTTACATTTCTGCCAATTGTCCTACAACTTCGAGGTGAGTTCATAGCCCCACGTTTTACTTGTTTTATATTTACCTTATAACTTTTGGGGTAAGAACATGCTCGTTTACAAACTTATTTACTCTAATGATTTCAAACTATTATAAATGTTCGTTTGCAAACTCGGTTAAATGATTGATATCACACTTTGCTTTACTTATGGATGCAATTACTTAAAGCCTTTCTTTTGGAAATACGTTGGTTACTTTTACTATGGGCACCGTTACTTTATGTTACCTTTTCCTGATTACGTGTTGCCTAAGTTGCGAATAGACCACTAATGCCCGAACTATCATGAACCATTAATTTCTTAACCGACCATACTGGTTAAGTGAGCATGAATGTTGTAAATAGATCTATTGGGACTAATTATCCCTATCCGGGTAAGTAGCGCTTACTAGATTTGGGAGACACGAACAAACGTATATATACCATGTCGGATTTCACTAATTGATCTTGGTCAGATACCTCTAGGGCAGTTAATTTCTTGTTTGGCATATAAAATACTACTTTAAATTGAGCTTTGGTGTCATGAGCTTAGTGCAACAGTAAATACCTTTTATGTGAAGTTGTATTTGTTAAAACTGTCCTATGTGTTTTATAACTTGTGGTCCACACTATTTTCGTTGAACGTTTCAAATTGTTAAATACTTTTCATAATACTGTGAGTTAAGCAGTATTCACTAAACGCTTTTGTTTCTCGCAAATGCTTTACTTAAACCTTTGAATTCACCAACTTTATGTTGACGTTTTAAGCGTGTTTTTTAGGTGCTTAGCTTTGGACCTCTCTGATGTGCTATGTGGAGTCTACGTGCAATATGATATCATCTTTCAAGACTTTATTATCATTCGTACTCGTTGTCATTTGAAAACTTAATTACGCTTCCGCAACATTTTAAATTTCATTTCAAGTCTTGTAAGACTTATCCATTTTTAATAAATACATCGAGTTATGATTTTCAAAACGTCCATTAGTGGTCATTATCTTGATATTGTAGGATGTATATTATGACGTCACGTCCCCTGATATGTATTCCATCTAGGCCCCGTCTGTTGTTGTGACAAAATTTATGGAAAGAATGTGCCCGTGTAGATGTTCAACCTGTAACATCTAAAGTTCGAGATGGTATACATCTGTTAGTTCGGTTCTCCAAAACTTGTAAGCGCTACTTACCCGAACGAGGATGTCAATACCAAATAAATATATTTATAACACTCGTGCTTACATAAAGTAATTAACGGTTCATGATAGTGGGCATATTATGTTATCGCTACTTAGACTAATACGTAATCATTGTAAAAATTGAAAAGTATTGTACTTGCGTCCTATTGTAAAACAAGCAATGTATCTTACCTCGAGATTTGTAAAATATTGAATAACAAGTTAAAGCAAGGCTATAAACTCACATAGTCTTGAAAAGTAATCGCAGTGTTATAAAATAAACGAGCATGTAAACAAGTTTGTGAACGAGTTTGTAAATGAGCAAGTAAACAAGTTGGTAAACGAGTTATGAAAGCGAGTATGCAAACGAGTTTGCAAACGAGAATGTATTTAAGTTTATGAACGAGTATGTAAATGAGTATGTAAACGAGTATGTAAACAAGTTTGTAAATGAGTAAATAAACAAGTTTGTAAATGAGTTATGAAATAGATTATGTAAACGAGTTACGAAAGCTAGTATGTAAACGAGTTTGTAAATGAGTATGTAAATGAGTATGTAAACGAGTTATGAAAATGATGCGGTCGTCGTAAGACTTCTACATGAAGTTTTACATCTCCCTAGGCAGAGCACCTTTGTAGTAGTAGTATCGGCAAGGCTTGAGGGTTGTTATCGTTCACTCGGGGAATAGGTTGGGAAGGCTTGATCATGGCCTAACAGAATTCTAAAGGTTGAGAGAAGATTCTTTTTGTGTTCTTATATTTTATGAAAGCAGTAAATCATATATTTGAGAGGTGATTGGTTTTAGCTATTAAACTAAATATAAACTTAACTACTAGTGATAACAATATAATAAGAGACTGTGTTTATTTAATCATGTATTACTCCCTAGATTGCTTCTCTTAGTGTTGTTGCTTTGTCACACTTATGATGATCTGTGTAATTATTTCCTAAGTCATGAACGAATTACACGAACCTGTCGTCTATTTAATATTCCGTTAAGACAACGCATAAGTAACATAGTATGAAGACTGTTACAAGGCCCCTAAGAGTATATTAAATGCATGTGAAATATATTAAGAGTGGATCAACCATATAAGGGGCAAGGTAGTAGGAAGACTATTACCCGATGGTATCCTTTCTACACAATTATGTTTTCCTAGACATATCAACAGTGATACAGACAAAAGCTGGTTTTCTAAGACCTAACATGCACATCCATCACAAGAAGCAACATCACTAAGATCTACATTCTAGGTTTTATACAATCATAAATAAACACAATAATATGTTTAGCCAAGCATGTTAAAGATAAAGCAAGAATAATAGATTAAATAACACATAGACATATTGAATGATTAAGTAAACTTTACTTGATTAAACATGAATTGGAATAAGTACAATAGGGTTTTTAGGCCCTAAAACTGTCTCCT
>BQNB010138599.1:0-17684 GCA_026074375.1 Tanacetum coccineum | reverse complement strand
ATGGGAAGAAGCTCAATAAGCCAGAACTTGCTTAAGCACTCAGCAGTACTAACTTTGGAGTTAGTACTGCTAGGGTGAAAATTGGCTTTTTCTTTTGGCTTTTGGGAACAAATAAGCAGTGGGAGATTAGCTAATCTACCCTAAATAAGCACTATGAACATAAATAAGCTAGATAAAACAAACAAAAAAGCTAAAATTCAAATAAGCTATAAGCTATGCTTGCTAAAGGGCAGAGAGCCTAGGGACATATTTGGGCTTAAAAATAAGCAACTAAAATGGCTTCCTAAGGTCTGAAACAAAGGGGGCTTATCAAAGAGCTTATTGGCTTTTTAGAAAAGCCAAAAGCTCAAGATAAGGTTCACAAATAAGCTAGATTAGTGTGCTTAAAAACAACCCCTTAGCACCAGGGCAAATATAGCTAAAACAAGGGGTCTTAACTTGACAGCTTAAAATAAGCTGTCAAATAAGCTTAAAATGAAAAATAAAGTGAAAACAAATTGAAAAGGGCTCAAGGTGAGCTTATGCTCAAATTTTAAGCTCACAAAAACACTTTTAAGCTGCTGATTTTTGTTCTTAAAAAGAGCTTTTTTTTTTTTAAAAGACACCAAATTGTTGGCAGTTTTGACTTAGGAAGTCAAATGACTCAAAGCACTTTTAACAACAAAATTATACACCACAAAGGACACACTTTTGGAACTAAAACTCAAGGATACAAGAGCTTAACCAAATAAGCTCTTGTATCACTCAAAAATACAACAGACCTAAAGAGCAACTAAATAAAAAATGAAAAACAGTTTTGAACTTAAAAACTTTGGAAAAACAGACCAAAAAGGGCTTAATGTATTAAGCCAAAGTTGGCCTTATGACCCCAACCCATGTCATTCCCTTTTTTTGACCCACTTTAGACTTAACCCAAACACCCCTTTATATTTTAAAGACTGATTTTAAAACATATAAGAACTGTTTTAAGCTCAAAATTTTAAAGACTACTACTAATTATGCAATATTAAGCAATAAAAATGAAAAGCAAAACAAATAAGCACTTGAAAATCTAATAAAGCTATTCTAGGCAGTTTTGAGCAATTTGCATGTAAATGAAATAAGAGCAACTAGAAAGCATATTTAAGCATCACTAAACACAAATAAGCACAATAAACCATTAATAAGCTAAAAATAAGCAGTGCTACAGTAATTTTTAAGCAAAAATTTAAAGAGAAAGCATACCTTTATCCTTGCTCAAAACAGGATTTTGAATACCTAAATAAGCTCTAAAACCTACCCAAAGCTTATAAAAGCTTAACTAAGAAACCAATGAGCCATCCATTATTGCTCATTCATCCACAGCTTATCAAACAGTAACTTTTCCTTCTCTTTTGAATTTTCCTTAAAGTTTTTATATCAAAGTTGAAAACAGATTATATAGAGCTTATATTAAGAGCTTATAAGGTTGTTAAAGGAACTCAAGTAACTTAGACACAATGTAAGATTAAAGCTGAATTTTCATTAAAAAAAGAAAGTACAAGTACATAAAAGAAACTAAATTGAACTAAAACTTAACACACTAAAAAAACTAACTCTCACTAAAAACTCCTCTTTGCCTCAAGGGGCTTACAACAGCTTAAATAGTAAAAATGAGCTAGGGTTTGCACTCTTGGTGTACTTCTTTGCTTCACTTGTTGTGCTAGTTTGTAGACACACAAACAGCTGTGTGCTTGTTGTGAGAGTATATACACAAAGTTAATCCTGGCCCTTGGTTATGCTTGGTGCCCACTCATTTTTATGTCAACCATTGATCCGATTTGTGGGAATTAGGATTGCCACCGTGGACAAGGCCATGTGGGGGGTGGGGCTTATGAGGGTGATAGGTTTGGAGGGATGTGGGGAGGTCAACGAAGTTGACAAGGACAGGATGTGGGGTTTAGGATTTGGCGGGAAATGTGTGTAGAAGATATACAGTGTTTTAAATCCAGGGGTGAAGGTTTGGGGGTTTGACACAATTAGTCCTCCAAGGTGTATGTGTTTGTTGCATCACACGTCCTTGTGTTAATGATATTTTGGGGACTTGGCAGAAACACCCCTTGAGGGTTATAAATGTTATTGCACCCATGGTCCTTGTGAGTTACATTTTTGGACAGTTGACAGACTTGGCCCTTGTGGTTAATTCTTTCGGCATTTGGCAGTTTTGGCCCTTGTGAGTATTTTTCCTCTTTTCCTTTGTAAAATAAGTTAGGGACTTGGCAGAATTGGTCCCTAAACTTATTTTTCTTCACTTTTTGACTTTGGATTTGTCGGGGTTGACTTGGGTTGACTTTTTCAGACTTGGGCTTTGTCTTGACTTTGTCTTTTCCACGCTTTTCCATTCCGTGTCCGATTTTGTCGTTTTGGCTTTGTTTTTCGTCCTTTTCTTAGATATCCGTTCCTGCACAACACAATTAGCAAAACAAGCATATTTTTTGGCATTTTAAGTCCGTTTTTGGTTATTTTAACTTGTTTTTAAAGGTAAAAGGTATGTGTAATTAAACACATACCAACCTCCTTGAACTTCCATCAGCTCTGATGATTTGAAAGTATCCCATCTTTCCTTCTTTGATGATTTTCCAGTCAACAATGATTGGGGACTTAGTGGCTAGTGGTATAGCATCAATTGCTACCTCATCATCAGGAACTATCTCCATATGCTTTTTCATTTCTGCTTCATCATCCACTTCAGCTTCTACATTCTCATCTATCTTTTGCTTCTTTGAATTATCAGACTCAAGTTCTTCTCTTGTTCTCTTCTTACTTCCTTCTGCCTGGCTTTTACTTCCTTCCACAACCTCTAAATCCATTGGAACAAATGAATCTACCCACTTTATAGTATTGTCAAATAACATCTTAATTTCTTCAAAACTTTTGTTCTTCAACTGACTATGCTTGTAATTAGCCATATTTTTCAAATAAGTACACATTTGATTCCTCTTTTGGGCTTTGGTTGGTGGTTTTCTTCTGATCTCTTCAGCTCTAAGCTTTGCAAAGTGCTTCTTCCTTTTGTCCATGAGCTCTACAAATAGTTTTGATCTTTCTTCAATGGTCAACTCTCCCTGTTCTTCTGCTTGTAGTCTCTGAGCTAACTCATAATCTGCCTCCATCATAGCTTGAGTATTATCCCATGAAATTAAGTTATCCTCTTCTTCTTTTTGTCTTGCCAGCCTTTCCTCTTCTTCTAATTCAACTTGCAATTCTTCTTGAAGTCTTTGAGTAATTTCTTCATCCACCAAAATTTGATCTTTCTTTTTCAAAGGCTTTTCAGGCTCAACCATTTTTCCCTTGCCCTTGTATTTAGCCTGTAGAAGTTGTGATGGTTGTGATGATGTTGTTGTAAATTCACTTGGCTCCTTAACTACAACCCCTCTAGCCTTGGGTCTTGTAACAGCAGTTGTAGTTGTTGTAGCAGCCTTGGGTTTAGCTGCTTTGATTTCTATTAAGGTCTGAGCCAAAGTCAACTCATCAACAATTGTTGTTGTAGCACTGGCAGTAGTAACTTCAGCAGTACTAACTACCTTTTCAACCTCAACTTCCTCTTCGTCAAAAACTCTTGTATCAAACATTAAATTATCATCATTTCTCTTCCGAGCCTCATCAACTAAAGTAACCTCTACATCAGCATCAAGATTAGCAATTTTCCTCCCCTGTTTGGATGCATCCTCCTGAGCACCCAAACCTTCATCTTCAGAGGAAACAACTTGACCAGATCTACCAACCTTCCTTAACCTTTTAAGCCTTGGAGTTCTTGACTTATTCCTCCTCTCTAGCTTCTTGACCCTCTCCTTTAATTTAGTAATCTCTGCAGCTTGAGAGGTCTTTATGTTCTCCAAGTCAAGAACTCTTTGTGATAAGTTGGTACAAAGTTCCATCAATTCATTTAGTTTTAATCTATCCTCACCACTGAGTAATGGATCATTAGAATGTACAGGTACATGCTCCTCATTGGTAGCCTCATTAGTGATAGGCTTTGTAGAACCACTAGGTTGAGGAACCTTAGTGTCTTTCCTCTGTTTCCTCCTTGGTTGTTTCTTCTGGGGCTGTGATGTAGATGGTTAAATAATAGTGGGTGTGTGTTGAGGATTAGTTGGTATTTCTGAACCCTCATCTAATTCTTCAGGAGCTTGAACCATCATAGTTTGAAATAAAGGGGTAACCCTCCCAGAAAAACCTTTTCCTTCTCCTTTCATATTAGCAAAGACCTTCTTAGTGTGAGAAGGTGTAATATAAATTTCTTTATGTTTGGTCATTCCTTCAACTTGTTTATCCAGGAACACTTGCACAAACCTTGGATACATTAGAAATTTAACTCCACCCTCTAAGTTCTTCACCATATTATCAAAAATGTACTTAGAAAAGTTAAATTTTTGGTTTGTGGCAAGACAGATGATAACAAAGGCCATAGTGCTACTAAATTTGTTCCAAGCAGTAGTCTTAGCACTAAGGCATTGCAGAATTATATGGATAAGAAATTTCCATTGAGGTGAAAAGAAAGCTTTATAGAATGTAAGCTTTTGTGTAAGATTTTCACACCCCATTCTTTCCAGTTTTGCAAAAATGGTAGCATTGGGTAGACATTTAGTACCTTCAGCATCTTTTAACTGAAGGGCTCTTCTCACACTCGCCTTAATGATGATCACCTTCTTCCCATCTACTAGGGCTTGTATCTGCACTTCCCCATTGACAGTTTTTGTCTTAGCAGTAGCCCAAAACTGCTTAATGCATGAAGTATAGATGGTGGGATTCACCGTTAGCGCATATATGATAGAACTTGCATTTAGAAAATCAATAATTCCCTCAAACCTATCACTTTCTTTGGGTTTCTCCAAAAATGCAACCAAATTATAAGTTTCAGCTAACTTTAGGTTCGACATTGTGTTGGGTTTTAATGATGAATGATAAAATTGAGTTAGGGTTTATGATTAGAGAGTATATCAAAGTGTAAAATTGATCAAATGAGTGATTGAAACCCTTAATCGAAGTACTTATGAAATCACCCTCAACATCATTAACTTAAACTGGCAACATTAACTAAGTTTAGCAGTAGTAAGTGTATGCCTGGCAGCATTAACTTAACCAGCAGTAGTAAGTTTATTCCTAACAGCATTAACTAACACTGGCAATAGTAAGTGTATGCCTAGCAACAATAACTTAACCAGCATTAGTAAGTTTATGTCTAACAGCATTAACTTTGAGTCACCAGCATTAACTCTAATTTTGTTCCAAAAAGTATTTCCATCATCAATTTTGATTCTCACAAGCTCTCTTTCTGTTTTTATTCTCACTATATCTCTCAATTCTTTTTCTCACTGAATCACTCTGTCTGTTTTTATTTTCACACATCTCTCTTTCTGTTTTTCATTCTCACTTCTTTTTCTCATAGTCACTCTGTCTTTTTTTATTTTGACACATCTCTCTTTTTGTTTTTTAGCTCACTATTTCTCTCATTTCTTTTTCTCACCAATTCACTCTATCTGTTTTTATTTTCATATATCTCTCTTTTCATTCCCACCAATTTCTTTCATTTCTCATAATTTTATTTATAACAAACAGTAGTAAGTATAACTAACAACATTAACATGGCAGTATTAAGTATAACTAGTAGCACTAATTATACTTACCAGTAGAAAGTTAGTCCAACAGCACTAACTTGTATTTCATCATTAGCTGTTGTTCCATTCCATTTCAAGCATCATTTGTGCATAATCCGCTCCATATTCCCCTCAAACAATACATCAGAGGTTAAGCATTCCAATACTTGCAATTAGATATTGAAATCTGCTAACATCAAATGCTTTTGTGAGCAAATCTACAACATTATGATCTATGTGAATTTTTATCATCTAAATAAGCTTCTTTTCATTGGAATCTCTGATAAAGTGATTCCTAATCTCAATGTGCTTAGTCTTTGAGTAAAATACTGGATTCTTAACTATGCAGATGGTGCTTTCATTCTCAATGAAAATCTTGGTATTCATGAAATTGTATCCATAATCCAACATTTAATTTTGAATCCAGAGAACTTGTCCATAGCAACTAGAAGCAACCACATATTCTGCTTTAGTAGTAGAGTTGACAACTATAGTTTGCTTCTTGCATTGCCATAAAATCAATCTGCTTCCAAGAAATTGACAACCTCCTGTTGTGGATTTCCTGTCTAAACTTGCACCAGCATAGTCACTATCAGAAAAAGCTTCCAAATTAAATGGCGAGTCCTTAGGATACCAAAGGCCCAATTTAGGTTGACCTTTCAAGTATCTAAAGATTCTTTATACAGCATAAAGATGTGAAACTTTAGGTATGACTTGAAATCTTGCACAAGCACATATATCAAACATTATATTAGGTCTTAAAGATGTTAAATACATCAATGAGCCAATCACTGATCTATATAAGTAAACATCAACATCTTCAGCTTCTGCATCCTTGAGCAATGACTTTGAAGTCTCCATAGGTGTACTTACTGTCTTTACAGTTGAAAAACTAAACTTCTTCAAAATTTCATCCACATACTTGTCTTGACTGATGAAAATCCCATCATTTTTCTGTGTTACTTGTAGTCTTAAGAAGAAAGTAAGCTCACCCATAGAACTCATCTGGAACTTCTTGTGCATCAATTTCTTAAACTCAGTGCATAACATCTTTTTAGTAGATCCAAAAATGATATCATCAACATATACATGAACTAGTAGAATATCACTTTTGACTCTTTTAATGAACAAAGTCTTGTCTATCTGACCTCTCTGAAATCCATTATCCAATAAATAGGTAGATAAAGTCTAATACCAAGCTCTAAGAGCTTGATGTAGACCATATACTGCTTTTTGTACCTTATAAACTCTGTCAGGGAACTCTAGATCTTCAAACCCTAGAGGTTGACAGACATAAACTTCCTCTTTAATCTTGCCATATAGAAATGCACTCTTCACATCCATCTGGCATACTACAAAGTCTTTGAATGAGGCATAGGCTAAGAATAACCTAATTGCTTTAATCCTAGCAACTGGAGCAAAAACCTCATCATAATCTATTCCCCTTCTTGAGTGTAACCCTGTGCAACTAGTCTTGCCTTGTTTCTAATTACAATACGTCTTTCATCTTTCTTGTTCCTGTACACCCATTTAGTACCAATGGCTCTTTTGCCATGTGGCAAATCCATCAAGGTCCAAACCTGTTGTAACTTGAACTGCATAATCTCTTTTTGTATAGCTTTTATCCAGCTTGGATCTTTTAATGCTTGGATTACCTTTTTGGGCTCTTCTTGGGATAAAAAAATAAGCAAACAGACAAGTATGAAGGTCTTCATGAATTTTCCCTTCATAAACAACACTAACAAATCCTTGTTCATTTGTAGTCTTCGTCATTCTCCTTGTTAGTACACCAGACTGTACATCACCAATCACATGATCAAGTGAATGATCTTTATGGATTCTTGTATTTCAAGTAGAAGGAACTGGATATGTAGTAGTAATGTTGCTCATATCTACTTCTGTTTCATCACCAAAGAAATCAGTATGTGTGGCTTCAAGTGTAGCATTATCTCCTAAAGAAAACATGCCTGGTTCAGTATTAATAATTGGCCCAGCTGTATTAACACCTTAAGTACTGTTTTCAAATTTCTCTTGATTAACAATTCCACTTTCTTTATTTACACCTTCATCATCCTTATTTCCAGCATCACTAAAAGGTTTTGGTTCATCATTACTAACATTCTTTGAAGAAGAATCAAATAGTGAAACATCTTTCCATAGTGGCATTAATATGTATTCTTGGCTAGATCCCATCTCCTTGCTAGAATGACCTGCATCAATACTTTCTTTTGTACCTACAAGATTATTAGAGTTTGTACATGCAATAACTAGCACATAATTCATTGATTTTTTCAGAACATCAATATCAAACAGACACTTTGGTCCATCACCTACAATAATAGGCTTATCCTCTAAGAACCTAATATGCAAGTTTTCTTATACTTTCCTTGTTCTAATGTTGTATACCCTAAAAGCCATACTATTCATTGAGTATCCAACATAGAATCCTTCATCTGACTTTCCATCAAACTTGCCTAGATAATCTAAGGTATTAAGAATGGTAACATGACACCTAAATGGTCTCATGAAGCTTAGCGCAGATGTTCTACCTCTAAACAGTTCATAAAGGGTCTTGTTATGAGGCTTAACTACTAATACCCTATTCTACACATAACAAGCAGTATTAACTGCTTCAGCCCAAAGTGTAGTAGGTAACTTAGAGTCAGCTAACATGGTTCTAGCAGTCTCAATTAGTGTCCTATTACTCCTCTCAGCAACACCATTTTGTTGAGGAGTTCTAGCTACACTAAATTCCCTCTTAATGCCTTTCTTTTCACAAAATTCACTCATAACTCTATACTTGAACTCTGTTCTATTGTCACATCTGATAATCTTTACTTCTTATCAACTAGATTTTATATCTCAGTTATAAATCTCTTAAGGATGCCACTAGTCTCATCCTTAGTTGCTAGAAAGAAAACTCAAGTAAATCTACTATAATCATCAATGACAACTAGACAATATTTCTTATTCATTAAGTTTCTCACAAAAGTTGGACCAAACAAGTCCATATGCAACATGAATAAAGGTTGAGTAATAGAGTTCTGAATCTTAAACTTACAAGAGGCTTTGTGTTGCTTTCTCTTAAGGCAAGCAACACGAGTTTTGTCATTTTCAAAACGTTTTGTAAGTAAACCTCTCACAAGATTTTCCTTAACAAATTTATTAATAGTTTTAAATTTTACATGACCTAGCCTCCTATGCCATAGCATTGATTCATCAAGTGTGGCCTTTGCAACAAGACATGTTAAACACTCTTTAGGAACGATATTCTTCATATCAACACTGTACATATTGTTCTTTCTAGGAACTTTAAGTAAAACCTGACTTTCATCAGCTAACTTAAAGTCAGGAGACAGAACAAAACATCCAGTGTCAGTGAAAAGAACACTGTTCTTTTTGTCACACATCTATGAAACACTAAAAAGGTTAAAATTTAACTAATTGACAAAGTACACATCCTTAAAATCAAGCTTACCAGTTTTAAGAATTCCTTTACTAGTAATTTTTCCTCTTTGGCTCCTCCCCCAAAGGTAACATATCCTCTATCAAATTCCTTGAAGTCTGAGAGATAGGACATGTTACCTGTCATGTGGCTTGAGCATCCACTGTCAACATAGCCTTGATCTTTTTTTTGTGTATGACCATGCACATAAAAAATAAGAAAATTAGTTTCCTTTAGGGACCTAAGCCATCTCTAACTTGGATCTGCCTCATGCATCAACATAATTATGTTTCTTCAAAGTAATTAATGCACTATTAAGTTTGGTAGGTCTCCAAACCCAACATGCTGAGGCCTTAACAGTATTAACCTGATTTGCCCTCACGACATTAACTACTGCTGAATTTGGCCTAGCAGTATTAACTGCTTTTGGCCTACCAATATAAGTTTACGCTTAGCGGTATTAACTTTTTGGCTAAAATTTTTGTTAGTTAATGCTGTTCTTGTTTGATAGGGCCTCTTTACAGTTGATTGTGCTGATTTAGAAAAATGTGACATTGATCTAGCACTATAAACTGTAGTTTTCGGATGAGCAGTAGTAACAAGCCTAGCAATATTAAGTGATCTTAGGCCAGATTTCATTAAAACTGCTCTTGGAAACATGTTCCCGTGAGCATTAGAGTGATACTTTTTAGCAAAATAATTATAATTCACCCTTGTATAATTATTCCTAGATTCCACCCTTTCTCTTTGATGGTAATTATAGTGTGCCTACACATGGTCAAAACTTCCACAGACAAAACAAGCTTTATTGTACATCACAAAGTTACTTCCTAGCTGTTGGGACTTCTGATTATTCCAGTTTCTTTGATTTCCCCTAGGACTTTGTGACATGTACATTTTAGCATACTTAACTGGTTTCCTAACTGGGTTTTCTTGTTATTTAGGTCTAATAAATTCTATCTTAGCAACAGTAGGAAAAACAGTTTTCTTCTCTAATTTATCATCTGACACCAACTTCTCAACCATTGAGGCATCAGGAGATTCCCTAACCTCATTAGAAGTATCTTCACTGACATTCTTACTAGTCTTAGGTCTATAGCCTTCAAACTCAGGCTGTTGGAACTCTTCTAGACCAGAGTTGGACAAATCAAGGTTTGGGGTTGAAAATAACCCTGTAGGAGGATGTGGAACAACATTATAACTTACAAACCCTAGACCTTTTCTACTTTTATCAGGTATCTGACTTCCTATTAATTTTTCTAGACTCTTAGAAGCATTATCAAATTTTTTAATTTTAAGTTGATTGCTTTCTTTTTCTTGCTTAAGCTTTTCTAGCTCACTTTTAAGCATGCTAAGTTCTGAGTCTTTATATGAGATATATCTTTTAAGAACAACAAGTTGCTCACAAAAAATAACCTCATTCTTTTTGTAAAAGACAAGTTGCTCTTCTATAGATGCTAACCCTCTTTTATAAGTAGCTAAATTGAACTCATATTTGTTAAACTCTATTCTTAAATAATCAAGTTGAGTTTTAAGAGTTTCAAAGCTTTTTATACAAGTTTTTGAACAAGTTTTGTCATTATGTACCTCAGAGTCTGAAAAAGCCATAAGAGCCATGTTTGTAGGAACTTCATCATCTGCCATATAGCTCCAATCAAAACCAGCTCCATCAATAGCCACCATGGCTTTAGAAGAAGTTTCTTCTATATTTATAGTCCTTCTAGAGCTGTCTTGATTCCTGTTTCTGTTATCTTGGTTCCTTGGTCCTCTGCATTCCCTTGCAAAGTGTCCCATCTTGTGACAATTGAAACACTTCACCTTGGATTTGTTATATCCAGCTGTGTCACTTCCATTAATAGTGATTTTTCTACCAGTTTTTAGGAAAAACCTTCTTGTCCTCATGCTCAGCAATGCTAACTGCCACTTTAAATTCATCTCTTCTATGTCATCTTCATGGATTTGTTCAAGGTCCTCATATATAAGTTGAGACCCGTTTGGTTGACTGTCCAAAAATGCATAAACAGTGTCATCACTTACGTTAGCAGTACTAACTTGAGTATTAGCAGTGCTAACTTAAGTGCTAGTAGGACTAACTTGAGTGTTAGTAGTACTAACTCCATAAGCAGTATTAACTTCATTAGTACTGCTAGGAGATGACACAAAAGCCATATTCTGAGAATTTAAGCTTGAGCTTGAGCTTGCAGTTCCTTTAACCTCTTGTTTAACAATCTTGAAATTATTGTAGAGATCATCAAAGCTCATTGTGTCTAGATAAGGTTTATTTCTCCAGACCACAACATGACTATTCCACTCAGAAGGCAGACTTCTCAACAATTTCAAACTGAGATCTTCTTGTGAAATATTTTCACCCAAGATAGCCAGCTAACTTACATTCTTCTAAAGCCTGTTAAAAATAGAGTCAAGAGACTCTGTGCTTGGAGCACTAAAGTTCTCATACATTTGCTTCAGAAGAGTCTTTTGAGCCTTCTTTGTGGCATCATTACCACCAAATCTTGTTTGTATAGTAGCAAACAAAGTCTTAGCATCCTTGTACTGATTAAATAACATTAAATGTTCATTAGGAAGTGCCATCAATAACATACTTTTTGCCTTCACATCATTCTTCTTTTGAGCCTTTTCTTCAGTAGTTACAGGACCTGGTATTAATGAAGTTGAGGTACCAACAACATTTGTTGTTGTTTGAGCTACTGGTTTGAATGAGTTTCCATCCTCTATGACATCCCATAGAGCATAGTCTTGTACTTAAAAGTATTGCTCAATCCTTAGCCTCTACATATCATATTCACCCTGTTTGAGAATGGGCAACTTTGTAGTAGTAGTAGTGGTTTGTGTAGTTTTTTAGATCCATCTCCTCCTTATGGGTAAAGAGTTCTCTTGTAAGTTTCTTCTAGATCAAAGTTTCAGAACACAAGCTCTGATACCACTTGATGATCCCAACTTAAGATCGATTCCTTAGCTTGTTAAGGTTAAGTTACTTTGGATAGATCCAAAACATCTATGGTAGAAACTTTGTGAATACTAAAGAGTGCGAAATATACTCTTTAATACTTAGAAGAATATTAATGAAATAGTAAACTGTATGAACAATATATGAACAATGATATTACTGAAAAGGTCCAATATTATTATCAATAATACAAGTACTCTGTGTAGTACTAGGGTTTACAATCTTGAAGCTATATATCAAAAACTTATGAATGTGTATGAATTTGTTATGGTACCTTGAACTCTATACCCTAGGACCTCCTTTTATACACCAAGGAGTCCTAACAAGCTTATAATATTTTCCTAAGTTATCATGATCTTCTAAACAAATAACTTATACGTATCTTTTACAAAAATATCTCATACTTATTCCGTAAGTAATCTTGATAAACAATCTTCATCTTAATCTTTTCTCTTCTCTTTACCCTTCTGACAGTAGAAACTCTTCTAGAAGTTGCAATCCTTCAGCAGTTGTAAGTCGTAGCATTAACTTTTATTCCAA
Organism: Tanacetum coccineum; assembly: GCA_026074375.1. Taxonomy (NCBI): domain Eukaryota; kingdom Viridiplantae; phylum Streptophyta; class Magnoliopsida; order Asterales; family Asteraceae; genus Tanacetum; species Tanacetum coccineum. The sequence continues at coordinate 5,119 of BQNB010138599.1, read as the reverse complement.
CAGCACTAACTATATATAAGCAGTAGTAACTACTTAGAATATTTTCTTCATTCTTCATCAGCAGTACTAAGTTACACTAGTGGTACTAACTTTATGCTAACAGTTGTAACTTTACTCAAGTAGTACTAATCATACACTAGCAGTACTAAGTTACACTAACAGTAGTAACTTTTATACTAGCAATATTAACTACTTAGTAGTATTTCTTCCAAGTCTCTGAGCAGTCTTAACTTCTATTAGCAGTAGTAATATATACTAGCATTAGTAACTCTAACCTTAGTAGCAGTTACTTGCAAACAGCATCAAGAAGCTTTTAATCCCAACAGAAAGGTTGGCGCCTACAGCATGGGATGTCTTAGATTCATTAGATGAACGAGTCAGAACCTCTGCTTCGAGTTGTTCATTTACAGTCTTCTCAATTTTTGGCAAAATCTTAGAGACTTATGCTTTAACTTGTTCTTTGACTTGATCCTTGATTATTTTCTTAATGTTGTCATCAAGTTTATTGATGAAGTCTTCATTTTCAGCATGAGCTTCATCTCTGAGTATGTCGGACTGTAACTGAACAGCTGTTTTGACAGTTTCATGCATCTTGTTGGCAAGGTACGCATCAATAATGCCGAGAATTGAAGACACTGCTATAGCAAATTGGTTCGTTTGCTTGAATTCCGAGAAGTCAGTTTCCAAAGTTTTTAGTCCATGGTCAAACCTGAATAAGGAACCAAAGTTAGGAAGATCTTGTAGGGAGGAACTTGGAACAGTTGTTGGTGTGGGAGCTGGTGTTTGTTGTAGATGTGTAATGAGAGGAATGGTTGGTGGAGGAAGTGTTGTTGCAGATGAAAGAGGTGGCTCAGTAATAGTAGTAACCAGAACATCTACCAGAGAAGTTGACTCAGTGTTAAGATTAAATATAGAGTCAATACCTGTATCTAGACTAGGGTTGAGCATGTTAGAAATAAAGCCAGATGACACAGAAGAACTCTGCTGTTGACCTTTAGGATTGACCAGAGTTATGATCACATGAGTGCCTTCTATTACTTGAGTAGTTTGAATGATAGTGCGTGGAGCATCTGCCATTTTAGTATCTCTTCCTTCCAGATTGACGTTTACGTCCCTGTATAATTCATTCGCTTTATCCTCTTCATTTGTCTCTTCTTCATCCAGTTCTTCTCCCTCAACATTCGCACCTTGAATTTCTTCATCACTGTCTTCATCATCAGTGGATTCAACATGAGAAGGTGTTTGAACCCTAAGATCAAAGCTATATTCTTCTTTATCTTCTTCATTATGAGTGGAAAACTTGGGATGAACAAAGTTATCACCATCATTATCTGAATCAGTTTGCACATTATCATCATCTTGATTTTCATCATCTTGTACATCATATTCCTGACCATCATCATCTTGATTATCAGCATCGTCATCATCATCATCATTTTCGCTTTCTGCATCATCATCTTCATTGGAACTGGATTTCCAAGAAATCTGCTCATCATCAGAACTATATTTAGGTACATCGAGAACCCCTGGTGTAACACCAGTTCCTTCATTTGCACCTGATCCGCTAGCGTGGGAGCTATGGAATTGAGTCAAGCTTCTTTTAGTGACAATTCTCATTTGTTCTTCCTTCGTCAATGCCACTTCTGATAGAGTCTCCAATCCTTGAGTAGGTAGCTTCTTCTTACTTGGTTTAGTCACCTTAGCAGTTGCTTTGAGTCTTTTACCTTTAGGAGCTTTTGGTGCTTTATTAGATCTAGCTTGCTTCTTCTTAACACTTGCTTTAGTTTTTGGAGGTTCAGCTCCTGAAGTAATGGCATAGTATTCTTTGCAGGATTAAGAATCTTTTATGGCTTCATTCGTCAATTCATTAGGCAAAATGGCACCATACAGCTATGTATCCTTATGCCTAGAGACAACCTTTATCATGGTAAACATGTAGTCATCCCTGGCAAAGTGCCAATTTACCTTGTTCCTTCTTGGAATAGATTGATCCTTAGTCATGAAAAAGTTTATGATGACCTTGGTGAAGCGAGGGTAGTACATCTCATTACTGCTCTTGACATTCTTGTTCTCTACTTGATAAACAAAGTCCTCCCACAAAAGGTAGGCATAATCAACATTCTTCTTATGGTACATGCCCCAAAGGATTTGAGCTTGAGATAGTCGAAGACTATCATATCCTGTACTTTTACCACTCAAACACTGGCTGATAACCGTAGTAAATGATCTTCAAGGTTGATGCAGCTTGTTGACATTGACATCGATGATTACCTTAATCTCTCCACTATGACCAAGATCTCTGAGAAACGTGAGAATTTCTTCTTCAAAGGGTAGTTCCTTGAATTGCTGATCAAGGAGTTTAGGGCATATTTGAAGCATTTCTCTAAAGTACTCAAGATTCACAATATGTTTCTTATTGTTCATCTTGAAACTAATTTAGTGGTGATGAACTGTAGCAGTGGCCCAAAAATCTTGCATGTATATTTCTGGAACATCCGTTGTGATTTGGAATGCCTTGTAGAAGGGAGTGAGTTTCAAAACATCATACACCACTTGAAGATTTGCTTCTTTGGACTTGAGGTCTGAGCTTAGTCAAAGATTACTTTTGCCAATCTTGAGACAGTTGGCAGGAGCAACTAAAGCATCATCCAATGCGATTTGTTCCGCTCTTGTGATGTCCATGGTTCTGCTTAAGAAAGAATCAATATAGTTTTTATATAATCAACTTTATATATAACTATATAGACCTTTTATGTGAACACTTTATGTTTTATCATGATGTGAAAATTTTCCTTAAGTATTAGGACCTCTAAGACTTTTAGCACTTGATAAGATCTATTCCTCTAAATGGCAACTTAGATAGACTTATATGCTTAAGGGATTAAGGCAACCTTTTTGATAATTTAGGAATCGTGGTCTTTCTAACTAGTAGAAAATTTAGATAACCTAAGTCATAGTTTAGTTAACCTTGATTATACTTTGCTTTTAAGCCTATTTTAACTCAATTAGATAGGATAATTAACCAATTTTAATTAGCTTGCTAAGTTAAGTTTTTAATTTGCCTTCAAATTGAAATATTGATCTTAAGTGTTTTTGGTCTAAATCTATTAGATCGGTTCCTTAAAGATTTCACTAGATTAGTTCCTAATAACCTTCACTAGATCAGTTCTTAAAACATTCACTAGATCGTGTCCTTAATGAGAACAGCTAGATCGGGTCTTTAAACAAATCTACTAGATCGGGTCCTTGATGAGAAAAACTAGATCGGTTCTTTAAGAATGATAACTAGATCGAGTCATAAATCAAATTTACTAGATCGGTCCTCAAGCGACTTGACTAGATCGATCCTCAAGCGACTTGACTAGATTGGTTCCTTAAGGAAAAACTCTAGATTGGGTCCTAAACAATGACTAGATCAGGTTCTTAACTGTTTTGATTAGTTCGGTTCCCAAAGAAACTTGATTAGATCGGTTCTCAAAGAGACTTGATTAGATTGGTTCCCAAAGGGAAACGACTAGTTCGGGTCTCAAATGTTATAACTAGATCGGTTCCTAAGGGGACATGATTAGATCGGTTCCCAAAGGAAAACAACCAGTTCGGGTTCTCTCATAAAATTCACAAACATGATGTTTTTCAATCATTCAAACTAGTTTCTTTCGCTTTCATAATATGAGAAAAACATTTAGGATTAATATAACAACTTTAAACCACAGAATCATCAAGAAGATACAAGAAACGAGCACGAGTAAATACTTAGCACATATGTTCAAGAAACTACAAACAAGGGTAAGTTTTAACGGCTCATTAACATTCAATGATAGGAGTACAAGCTTCTTAGCATAAAACCCACAAACTTTTTACAATATTCCGCAAAAACCTAAATTTTCGAACTACACATAAAACTGCATTAATCAAGACTTCTACACTCCAATGTCATCAAAACCCCTCAAACAATTTAAAGATTTATACACTTTTGATTTTGAGAAACCCTAATTCAAAAATTAGGGTTTTTGAGTTCAAAATTGGATGAAATCGCAAATCCTTCAAGGTATGAGATGTATAGGAGGTGTAGATCAAATTATTAGTTATACCTTAAGCGTAATAACAACTGGATTATGAGAACTAGCAATGGTAATTTCAAATGGTTTGGGAGGAGGGAAAAACTTGTACAGTGTGTGTTCATGTGTGTGAGAAGGACGAGTGGGGTGGGTGATGTTTATAAAACAAATTTTTTTGACACATACACACCCTAAAGTTTATGAACTTTTCCACTAATCAACTATAAGTTTATTTAGGCATTATAAGTTAACACATTGACATAAATAGTCCTTGTAGTTTTAGCATACCTAACCACTTAAATTCACACATTTACTCCCTAAAGGCATAAACACATAACATATAAGGCACACATAAGCTAAACTTAATTAACTTTCCTTAAAAATGATATTTTGTTATTGATTAAAAACCTTTTTCCTTGAATCACATTTTTTATTATAAAGAAGATACTTGACATTTTCTCCCCCTCAAACAATGACCCGTTTTCTATTTAAAGAGATGTAGTCGTTGTTTGAGAAGTCGAATGTCTTTGAAAAGCATTTTCTGATGACTTATTGTTTTATTTTTGAAAATTAAACACCATGAAATAAGATTTCTCTTATTTTAACACATAAGCGCACAGACACGTACACTTATAGAATATAGGAAGCATGAGTGATACGCGTCCGAACACACTATTTATATAATATAATATATAAGTATATAAGGATTATATCAAATAACAGTATAGTAAGTATTTTCCGTCGGGTTCGAGAAACAAACTTTTAGCCAAAGTTATCTCAAAAACCTCCCGGGTCGTTTTCCCTCGACGAAGCGTGAATTGAAAATCGGTTAAGTCCGAGATCGCGCGTTTTGAATAGTTTCAAAGAATTTTTGATTTGGGTTTTCTAAATCCTACTAAATATAAATGACAAGTAGATAAATACATGAAAACAAGTAAACTAGAAATGAAAATTAAACAGGTAAGCATTAAAATGTAAACAGGAATTAAAAACGAGACATTTAAAACCTAAATTATCTAAAATTAAACCAATTTTTTTTTTCTAATTTTCCTAATCCTATT
>BQNB010138598.1:0-17684 GCA_026074375.1 Tanacetum coccineum | reverse complement strand
ATTTTTTTAGAAAGAATATAATTTGTTTTTCTTTTCTAAAAACCTTCTCGCAATTTTTTAGTCATCAATCTGTTTTTTTTAATAAATATTAACAGAGCTAACCCCGCGCTTCTTTGCTAACCGTTCCGCAGCGAAGCGCGGGTATACCTACTTGTATATATATATGTGGAAGGTGAAGATATACATGCGTTAATTAAATATAATATATCTAGAGAAAATAACAGTTGTATTATTTTGTTGGGAAAATCATGCTTGTTACCTACTTTCTTTTCTAAAAAACAAGCACCCAATCTACTGTTAAAACTTCAGGGACCAAATATGAACACAATTTTTTTTTTCAAAGTAAAGCGGGTAACTTCTCTACTTGTTACAGCAGGCATGTTATCCCCTATTTTGTTTAGAAATATAGTTTTAAATCGGTAGAAGAATAGAGGATACCCTTGAGCCCTTGACCAAAATCATAAAGGCATTAAGTCATTGACGTCTTTCTGGCCCGAGCATTACAGCCATCACTTCAAGTCTAACCTCCTTAGAAATGTTTACAATTAGTAGTGAGTTGAGATCATCAAAAAACAAGGGCAAAAAAAAACAAATGGGTTAATCCTAACCACTCATTTTTTCATCATCCACTTTCTCACCTTTTTCTTAAAACTCAAATATCTAGCAAACGATAAATCGTGAAACGAAAAAAAATACACCATCGCGACGAGTATTTTTTTATCTTTCTATAGAGGGGCACTTATATATATTACTTATCGAACGAACTTTTTTTCGAATTTTTTTTTTTTCATCACGGTCAGAAAAAAATCTCATTAAGATTTTTTGAAATCACATGAAGATTGTATACAAATCTCATGTGAAATTTTTTCAATAAACGTGATTTGAAAAAAAACGAAAAAAAAAGCGTACACGATAATGATGCTTCCGAGAGTTCGCAACCATCATGGGGGAAAATGTGTACATCCGGGACTTAGTTGACTTTGATGTTACCGTGTCAACTTCCAGGGGGAAGTAGTGTAGACTACTTTACTTAGTATGGTTTATGAAGTATTCTGCATACGTGAGAAGAATTGTTGCTGATTTCTCGCATGCACCCCCGAACGAATATTCACCAAGCCCTAATGACAAGAAGCAGGAGTATTTGGTGTGGTTTGACTTCTACAAATTTCCGCTGTGCACGTCAATGACAAGTAGAAGATTGTTCATGCTACATCAAAGTTTCAGAATCTGCTTAAGATAGGGATGTTGGTTTGGGGGGAAGCTGATTCAGAAACTTCGCCAAAAAGGAGTCTATGAAGAAAGCTTTTCAAGACATGCTGCATGAATTGGGGGGAAGTTAATCCAACTCATGCATACTACAATGGTTCCAGAACAAGTAAAGACAATGAAGATCCAAGCTGGAATACAAGTTTCAAGACCAAGAGAACTCACAAGACAACTTCAGCTTTGGAAGCGCTTTGGAAGACTTTATTTAATTGTATTTGTACTTGTTAGGAACATTGTAAGTAATTCCGTATATGTCCACATATTGGGGGAAGATTGTTAGCCTTAAAATATGGTGACAAACACGGAATTACATTAGTTTATTTATAGCGTGACACATAGGGACTAATAATGACAAGCTACGATAGTTGTGTGTCACTAGGACTATAAATACCCCCTCCATACTTCCATGGAGGGGTGAAGCTCACTTTTGTAAAAGTGTAAGTGTGTGTGTTCTCTCTCTAACACACACATCTTCCCATATCTCATCTTTTCTCTCTAATAAACATGGCTCAATTTCTCTTTCACTTTACCATGCCTCCGGATCTTGTGTTCTAAGGGTGAATCTAATGTTAACAATTGGCACCAGAGCATAGGGGGAATCCGTGTTGTTTATCTACTGATTATTGTGGTTAAATAAGCTCAAATTCGTGGGTTGGTTTGTTTATTTTTTTTGGTTCGAAAAAAATAGCAAGAAAATCCAAGATTGATCTTTGTTTGTGGTTAAAAGTGTTAAAGATTTGTACTTTCGGGCTTAGAACTATCCCTTGCATCATTACTAGGTGGTTTTAACATCATTTCGTAGCTTTCAAGAATGTTTGATGATTTTTTCTTGGCTGCGTTTTGACTCACTGAAGGGGTGTTCTTCATTGCGTTTTGCTTGCGGGTTGCGTTTTGGTCATTGCGTTTTGCTTATTGAAGATTGCGTTTTGGTCATTGCGTTTTGCTTATTGAAGATTGCGTTTTGGTCATTGCGTTTTGCTTATTGAAGACTGCGTTTTGGTCATTGCGTTTTGCTTATTGAAGACTGCGTTTTGCCACTGCGTTTTGCCTCAAGTCTCTTGCGTTTTGCTCTTGCGATTTGTCTACAGGTTGAGATTTGTTACTGCGTTTTGCCTCATTGAAGACCATTTATATAGCAAATCTAAACGTTATGCTGCCCAAATCTCAACAAATCATTGCGTTTTGTCTCAAGAAGACTGCGTTTTGTCCATTGAAAACCTAATTTGGGAATATTATAATCAAAACAAGAACAACAAACAAACACCACAATTAAGAATCGAGACTCATAAGACACAATTAATTGTATTGTAAAATTTATGGATTATTTTATAATTTGCCTCTTTTAAGAATTGGGCAAATAGCACAAAAAAGTACCCAACTTAAAAGTTATTTCCAATCAAGGTTTTTTTTTTAATTTCTTTAAAAAAAAATTATTTAATTTTTTTTAGAAAGAATATAATTTGTTTTTCTTTTCTAAAAACCTTCTCGCAATTTTTTAGTCATCAATCTGTTTTTTTTAATAAATATTAACAGAGCTAACCCCGCCCTTCTTTGCTAACCATTCCGCAGCGAAGCACGAGTATACCTACTTGTATATATATATGGAAGGTGAAGATATACATGCGTTAATTAAATATAATATATCTAGAGAAAATAACAGTTGTATTATTTTGTTGGGAAAACCATGCTTGACAAAATAGTGTTTTGTTAGGAGTATGTGCCTCCTAACAAAAAAATTGTATTGTAAAATTTATGGATTATTTTATAATTTGCATCCTTTAAGAATTAGGCAAATAGCACAAAAAAGTACTCAACTTAAAAGTCATTTCCAATCAAGGTATTGTACTTTTTTTCTTGCATAAAAATACGCCCAACTTATATTTTTTGCCAATTTAGGTATTTTCGTTAAATATTTAACGATTATCCGTTAAGTTTTACATTTCAAGTCCACCGGCCGCTACCACCACCACCAACCATCGTCACCACCATCAAGCCTCCCCACCACCATCACTACCAAACACCACCTCCACCACTAAAATCATTATCAAATTATACATATTATCAAAACAAAAGTGAAACGACGCCGTCGCACTGTAGCTTGCTACAGTGCGTTACAGTGTTCGGCCCAATGGGCTCCCAGTTTGGGCCGACCCAATTTTTTTTATATAAATACGTAAAAAAAATACTATGCACAAAATAATAAAAAAATTACAAAAGTACTGATTTATTCAGATAAAAAAATACCCGCGACATGAGGCCTAACACACCCATATAAAAAAAATATTAACCATGAGACCGAAAAAAACCCGCATAAAATAAATAAAAAATAAAATAAAGATAACACCCTGCAGCAACGTGCGTACTTAATAACTTTAAAATAAACGGCGCGAAAAAAAAACCCGCCTACCCTAGGTAAAAAAAATTAGCCCTGCCACAACGCGCGGGTTCTTATGCCTAAGCACACCAATAAAAAATAACCCGCCCCGCAGCAACGCGCGAGTAATTTGGCTTGTACCAATAAAATGACATGTAATCATCAAATTAAAAACCTTCTTCTGTGATTGTACATAAGACAAGTATCTATACCCGCGCTTCGCTGCGGGACGGTTAGCGGAGCGCGAGGTTTGTGGAAACTTAAAGTTTTATTCATTAAAAAAACAGACCGATGACTCCAACAGTGCGAGAGGGTATTCCGAAAAAAACGGAAAATTTTATTTTAAAATTTTTTGAGGGAAAAAAAAACGGGTCGGCCGGCGGTTTCCGGCGGCCGGGTTCCGGAGGGTCAGGCGGACTCCGAAGGGTCGGGTCGGGTGTTATCACGATTCACCCTTATAACACGAGATCTGGAGGTATGGTAAAATGGAAAAGAAATTGATCCATGTTTATTAGAGAGAAAAGATAAGAGATGGGAAGTTGTGTGTGTGCTTTTGAGAAAACACACACACACACACTTTTACAAATGTGAACTTCTACCCCTCCATGGAAGTATGGAGGGGGTATTTATAGTCCCGGGCTTGACTAGCTAAACTAACCCGACACGACTATAAATGATAAATGTAATTTCGGATTAGTCACCATATTTTAGGGCTAACAATCTTCCCCCAATATGTGGACATACGGAATTACTTACAATGTTCCTATCAGGTACAAATACAACACAAATAAAGTCTTCCAAAGCGCTTCCAAAGCTGAAGATGTTTCTGGGTACTCCTTGTCTTGAAACTTGTACTCCAGCTTGGATCTTCTGTGTCTTTACTTATACAGGAACCATTGTAATATGCATGAGTTGGATTAACTCCCCCCCAATCCATGCAACATGTCTTGAAAAGCTTTCTTCATAGACTCCTTTTTGTCTAAGTTTCTGAATCAGCTTCCCCCCAAACCAACATCCCTATCTTGAGCAAATTCTAAAACATTGATGTAGCTTGAACAATCTTCTACTTGTCATCAAAGTGCACAGCGGAATTTTGTAGAAGTCAAACCACACTAACGATCATTGCTTCTTGTCATTTGGGCTTGATGAATATTTGTTCGGGGGTGCAAGCGATAAATCAGCAACTGTTCTTCTTACGTTTGCAGAATACTTCACAAACCATTCTAAGTGAAGTAGTATACACTACTTCCCCCTGGAAGTTGACATGGTGACATCAAAGTCAATTAAGTCCCGAATGTACACATTTTCCCCCATGATGGTTGCGAACTCTCGGAAGCATCATTGTCGTGTACGTCCATATACTCGAGAAGTTCTTGTCATAAGCACAAATCTTGATATACAAAAGAAAAAAAAAAATTTGTTTTAGGATTTTTTAATTATTGGGGGAGCTCATTTAAGAGCATTGATTGCACACGACCCGACCCGACCTGACCCGCCGGCTTTTAAAAAAAAATTGTTTTAGGATTTTTTAATTATTGGGGGAGCTCATTTAAGAGCATTGATTGCACACGACCCGACCCGACCCGCCGGCTTTAAAAAAAAATTGTTTTAGGATTTTTTAATTATTGGGGGAGCTCATTTAAGAGCATTGATTGCACACGACCCGACCCGACCCGCCGTTTTTTTTAAATTGACCCGACCCGCCGGTTTTTTTTTTAAATTGTTTTAGGATTTTTTTTTAAATTTTTTTTAGGGCCGACCCGGTCCGACCAGTTTTTTTTTAAAACAAAATTATTTTAGAATTTTTTTTAATTGTTTCGACCGTTTTTTTTTTTTTCTAAATTTGTTTTAGGATTTTTTTTAATTGTTTTTAGGGCCGACCCGGTCTGACCGGTTTTTTTTTTTAACAAAATTATTTTAGAATTTTTTTAATTGTTTTTAGAAATGTCCAGTTGACCCGCCGGAACCCGGCCACCGGCAACCACCGGTCCGACCGGTTTTTTTTTTTAATTTCTTTAAAAAAAAATTATTTAAATTTTTTTAGAAAGAATATAATTTGTTTTTCTTTTCTAAAAACCTTCTCGCAATTTTTTAGTCATCAATCTGTTTTTTTTAATAAATATTAACAGAGCTAACCCCGCGCTTCTTTGCTAACCGTTCCGCAGCGAAGCGCGGGTATACCTACTTGTATATATATATGTGGAAGGTGAAGATATACATGCGTTAATTAAATATAATATATCTAGAGAAAATAACAGTTGTATTATTTTGTTGGGAAAATCATGCTTGACAAAATAGAATTGCATTGTAAATAAAGTCATAAAAATGGAATCGAACTTTTCAGTTATTTGTTTCCAACCATTTGGCCGACTAATCAACGAGGTTTGAACCCACCACCACATATACTCAAACCAGGTAAAGCCCTCCTTTTTTCAGGAGGTTGGCGTGGCCACTTCAAGGTTGAAAAACAAAAACCTGAACCATCATTTTTAGATTCGGAATAAATCATGTTTCTTGAGTACCATGCAAAATTGAAGCATCGACTTTGTTAGAACATAAATCCTTATCGAATGATTTGTAAGCTAACATAAATCCTTATTTGAATAATTTCATTATTTGTAACCTAACAATAATTAAATGTAATGGGCCATAAAATTTTTTTAGCTAATTAAATGATGTCTAATGATATTTGCATGATTTCTAAGGCCCGATACTCATTTTTTTAATTCACGGGGTCTTAAGAAACTTTTTACAACGTTTTCATAATATATCAATTTGTGATACTATGTAAATAAATTACATTTAGATGTATGAATACTAACCGAACCGAACTTTTCGATTTTTGAAAAACAAATAACCGAACCATCGTTTTTAGTTTGGGTAGGTTATTTTGGCCCCTTTTTTCTGTTTGTTTTAGGTTTTTTGGTTTTTCTACTCACCTTTAACTTTTATACCAAAACAAAAACTTTTTATATAAGGTTTTTTATATTTGATACTAAATTTGTTTTGATAAAACTTATATACAGAATAAGTATACACAAAGTTTTGTAAAAAAATATTTAAATATCACATATAGATAATATCTTCATTTATAAAAACGTATATTAAAACACGTCTCCCTTTTTTCTTCCATAATCACTAGTTATTGACCCGTAAAATTCACAGGGCCAAATTTAAAACCGTAGAATAGTGTTTATATAAGAGATCCATTTGTGATGGGAGGTGATTTGCACACTCTTATTTTTTATTAGGACACTCTCAAATGTGCATTGAACTGTTTGTACCGCAAATATAAGCTGCTTAAACTGTTTGTACCTTGAGTGTCCCAATCATTTTTATGAGTGTGCCAATCAATTTTCATTTGTGGTATTATGTAAATAAATGATATGTTAGATGAATGAATAGAGAATATTAATGCTACATTATGATATGAATAAATTTTTGAAACACTATAAAATGCATTTGATTTTTGTTGGTATATAACTGTGAGAACATTTCTATTTACAAAAAAAGTAAAATAATGTAACAACAAAATAGATAAGTAAAAAAAACACATTAGACATTTAATGATATTTAATAAAAGTTTGATGACAAAACTTACCCTTTATATTAACAATTGTAAAATATGAGATATATGTTTCACATCATCTTTTACATAGTAAAGAAAACGTCAAGTAGGATATTCGTATTTCAAAAAAATCAAATCATACTAAATTTAGTAATATTTTTTTTAATTAGAATTTCTTTTTAAGGTTTTTTAATTATTTTTAATTAGAAAAGTCAAAATATTTCCAAAATTGGCAAAAAAAAATCACCCCACGTTTTTATATAGTGAAAAAAAAAGAATTAAACATAAAAGTATAAGTGTCAAAAACATAAAGAAAAAAACTTAGAAAAGATGGGTGTAATTTTACAAAGATTAAGGTCTAATGGAATTAAAAAAAATTATTATTAAAACTAAGAAAGACAAAGACGTGATAATAACTATGTACGATATAATCCTATGCAATTTAAATTAAACCTCACAAACAAATTATTAATAAGTAATCAAAATTTTATGTTAAAACCCCGTGCGTGCACAGGGTATCATAACTAGTATCCATTATAATAATTTTTAGTTAAACAAATATGAAATAAGTAAGTGATACTTTTTCACGTCTATTTGTTATAATAAATTTTATTCTCAATATTAATGAGGAAAAAAATATTTTATTCACTTTCTAATCTTCCTTATATTATTGACTTGAAACATAATATTATAAAGGGATTAATTTTATATATCATCATACTTTAAACATTAATTTTATATATACTCAAAGTGCAACTAATGAATGCATACTGTATAATGTTTTTAAAACATATTTGGGTATATATGAAATTTCTATCTTTAATGAGGGTAGATATGAAATTGCCCCAAATATAAAAGATGTGAAAATACTCAAGTGACAATTAAATAGAATAAAATAACAAAATTATTTTACTTCCCTAATCATTTTTTTCATTCCTCGAGACATGCAACTCAATAGTTGCACCGCATTGCAGACACACGGATAAGATTTCTTTTTTAGTTGGATGACAACTATTTGCATACATGTTAAACAACTTATTGACATGTGACATGACCAATCTTTTACATAGTAAAGAAAAACGTCAAGTAGGATATTCGTATTTCAAAAAAATTAAATCATACTAAATTTAGTAATATATTTTTTTAATTAGAATTTCTTTTTAAGGTTTTTTAATTATTTTTAATTAGAAAAGTCAAAATATTTCCAAAATTGGCAAAAAAAAATCACCCCACGTTTTTATATAGTGAAAAAAAAAAGAATTAAACATAAAAGTATAAGTGTCAAAAACATAAAGAAAAAAACTTAGAAAAGATGGGTGTAATTTTACAAAGATTAAGGTCTAATGGAATTAAAAAAAATTATTATTAAAACTAAGAAAGACAAAGACGTGATAATAACTATGTACGATATAATCCTATGCAATTTAAATTAAACCTCACAAACAAATTATTAATAAGTAATCAAAATTTTATGTTAAAACCCCGTGCGTGCACAGGGTATCATAACTAGTATCCATTATAATAATTTTTAGTTAAACAAATATGAAATAAGTAAGTGATACTTTTTCACGTTTATTTGTTATAATAAATTTTATTCTCAATATTAATGAGGAAAAACATATTTTATTCACTTTCTAATCTGCCTTATATTATTGACTTGAAACATAATATTATAAAGGGATTAATTTTATATATCATCATATTTTAAACATTAATTTTATATATACTCATTTCGGATTTTGTGATCAATACCCTAATTGTAAACATTTCTAAGGAGGTTAGACTTGAAGTGATGGCTGTAATGCTCGGGCCAGAAAGACGTCAATGACTTAATGCCTTTATGATTTTGTCAAGGGCTCAAGGGTATCCTCTATTCTTCTACCGATTTAAAACTATATTTCTAAACAAAATAGGGGATAACATGCCTGCTGTAACAAGTAGAGAAGTTACCCGCTTTACTTTGAAAAAAAAAATTGTGTTCATATTTGGTCCCTGAAGTTTTAACAGTAGATTGGGTGCTTGTTTTTTAGAAAAGAAAGTAGGTAACAAGCATGATTTTCCCAACAAAATAATACAACTGTTATTTTCTCTAGATATATTATATTTAATTAACGCATGTATATCTTCACCTTCCAAATATATATATACAAGTAGGTATACCCGCGCTTCGCTGCGGAACGGTTAGCAAAGAAGCGCGGGGTTAGGGTTAGCTTGTTAATATTTATTAAAAAAAACAGATTTGATGGATCTAAAAAATTGCTGAGAAGGTTTTATAGAAATAAAGAAAAAACAATTTTTATAATTCTTTCTAAAAAAATTTAAATAATTTTTTTTTAAAGAAATTAAAAAAAACCGGTCGGACCGGTGGTTGCCGGTGGCCGGGTTCCGGCGGGTCAACTGGACATTTCTAAAAACAATTAAAAAAATTCTAAAATAATTTTGTTAAAAAAAAAAAAAACCGGTCGGACCGGGTCGGCCCTAAAAACAATTAAAAAAAATCCTAAAAACAAATTTAAAAAAAAAAAACCGGTCGAAACAATTAAAAAAAATTCTAAAATAATTTTGTTTTAAAAAAAAACCGGTCGGACCGGGTCGGCCCTAAAAAAAATTTTAAAAAAAAAATCCTAAAACAATTTTTTAAATAAACCGGCAGGTCGGGTCAATTTAAAAAAAAACGGCGGGTCGGGTCGGGTCGGGTCGTGTGCAATCAATGCTCTTAAATGAGCTCCCCCAATAATTAAAAAAATCCTATAAACAATTTTTTTTTTTTAAAGCCGGCGGGACGGGTGGGTCGGGTCCCTGTGTTGCATTCATTGCTCTTAAATAGGCTCCCCTATTTGTATAGTTTAGTAATTTAGACTTGAATAGATGGCAATAATGTCGCTATAATATACGCAAAAACACCTCACCGTCTCACATTCTTCTTCTTTTCTAAACCTTATCATTCATGAGGACCACATGAAAGCCTAAACCCAAGAGATCGATTGGAAGGATTCAAGTTCTGATGACGTCATATTGAACCACATACTAGCAAGAGTTCCAACCAAATCTGTTTGTCGTTTCAACTGTGTTTCGAAAGAATGGCACTAGTTCCTTGCATGGATATATATGTTTAAAACAAGCATAAAACTCCAGCATGTCGACGACATAAAAACGTACCTTAAGTTTATGCTTCTTGTCTCTTAAGACCGTAACCTCATTTTTCGAGTTTGCAACCATCGATGTGAGAAGACCCACCGGATGTCTTAGGTGATAAGGATTTAACTCCCACACGCCGCCCTTTACCACCATTCGAAGAGACTACTCCTTATGATACTCATATTCTCACATCTTTTCATGGTTTGGTATGTCTAGGCATACTAAAGGATTGGCTCCGATGTTGTGATACTCTTTCTAATTCTTATGGAATCTTTGATGATATGAGTATAAGAGGGATTGTCCAAATCTAAATTATCATCACTGGAATGGCATCATTGTATTGGAAATTCGGATTGTATTACAGCTGTTGTGAAGATTACTACAAGCTTCTATGTTTAAATCTTTTTGACGATTATGTTTACATATACTCATTGAAATCGGACTCATGGAGAAAAGTAGACGCCTTTCAACATATAAGTAGACTTTTTATTGAACGTTGGAGTCAAGGTACTTATTTGGAATGAAAATCTCTATTTTTACGACCAAGACATCAACAACCACATGGTCAAGTTCAATTTATTAAGGTTTGACACAAAAGAATGAACGGTTATCAAAGATAGAAACTCCCTGCGTGGACGCTAATAATCAAGATGCAAAATTTTATTTTGCCACTATTATGGTCAAAAGTGATTGCATTCATGTTTGTGTCAAGTATGACATTAATATGAGTTGTGATAAAAGTTTCCAAAGGACGACCTGTATCGAGTTGTGGAAGTTGGATGAATATGGGAAAATGAAACAAGTGTTAACTTATCAACTAAGGCCGCATGTTTATGATCATACTATCAGCTTTACTCTGATTCCATTCCACTGAATTGAAGAATCGTGAAATTGGCTCATGCTGGAAGCATGGGTCGTACACTTTTTCCATTGATCGAATTTATAAAGTATATTCAAAAGAAGCATGGAACTTCACAAATAGGCAAAGAAAAGAAAAAGGCAACATCTTATGACGACTTTGTGTATGTCGAATGTCTAGAATGGATGTTAAATATTATTATTAATAATCTTGCACTGTGAAGTTAGATACATTGAACGTTTGTTGTCACCCTAAGTCGAGATAGTAAGTGCATTAGTCATCCTTTTCATCTGAACATGGTAATTAGTGTTCTTTTTTGTTTCCATGTACAAAGAAATTTTTCAGTAGCATAAACTGTGTTTAATTGGGGATGTAGCCCAACTTTTGTCCAATTATACCATTGAAGGTTGTGGTCAGTTGCAGCACTAAACTTTGCTCCTGATAATAAGAATATGTATCTTAAGAACCTGATACTTCTAGTAATGAATCTAAAAACAGTACTATAACTTTTTCCGTGGTTTAAAGTGATATATGCCCAAACTCATGAAATGGGATCGACTTTACCGGTTCACAGTACTCTGTGGCAGTCGTTTCAAACCTGTGATTTAGTCGGCAAGAGGGTTAAAAAACATGGTTACCCGAAAAGTGCAATGTGGACTCATTGTTCATTTCTTCTTAATGATACTTACTCCAACTCGCTTTTTTTTTCATCTGAAGTAAGGTTGGCGAACAGTTTTGTACCTTTACATGATAACTCGAGTTATATTACCGCTCTTGATTGAATACCGAAGATACTGACTAGCTTACCCAAACACAAAACGTGTTAGTATCGTGCACTAACTTGTTGATGAACAAATAGATCCTCAATAATTGGCAACCACCATTATGCACATACATTATAAGTGGTGCCATAAAAACCAGAACATCTTTCACACACAATCTACTATATGTACCTTTTAATAAACCAGTTATTATTATAACACATCCTGTAATACAGAAGAGATTATACAAAATACGAAAGACACAATGAAACGAAGAACTATCACATTTGCAAAAACGGCAACGAACTTGCATAAGAATTTCGACTGAAGTATGATGAATTTGATAATAAGATTATGTTCAGACTACAAAGTCATGAAGTTAAAGTTCAATAAAATAGCCATTACCACTAACCTTCATGCTCATTAAGCTTTGTCTATCTCCGCACGTTGTTGACACCTGCGGTATACTTTGTGGTTTTAGATGTTCATGTGAAATTACAATTGCAAGAAATGCTAGCCACCTTTATACACCTTGACTTGGGCAACCACAAGAGCATCAAAAACTGCGTTCTCCAACCTCGAGTACTCAGAAAAGCAGCTTGGTTGAGCAAAATCTCAAACACCCTCAAATTTGTTTCTATGCTGTGTCAAAGTGTTATCAGCATATAATCAACCCCACAGATAAATTCCTTTAATCGCATTGAGCACAGGGTCTCATGTGGCCTTGAGCAACATACTGATGCGATATTAACACCTTCAAACAATGTGTACCTCAACCAGTGGCGCGATGCCGTTTTTCTTTCGCTAGCAGGTCCGTTCGCAGATCCTGTCCTAGAAAGCCAAAACCACGGTTAACGGGACCAAATATCAATCGAGATCAAGGACAAAGCAATTAATATCTTGGCCTAGGGATAAAATAATCTTAAAATTTCAATTTTTTTTTTACAATATATCAGACAACAAGCATACCCCGTCACCAAACATCGACAGTTTGTGCAGCCGTCGATAAAATCCATATTTATGTTAGACAGAAATACCCATGGCATGGCCTCTCGATACAGGTACAGCAATTTGTCGCTTCTTTAATTTAACCTCATCACCCATATCCATCAAACTTCATTTTAATACACGGAAAAACCTGGTTTACTTAATACTCCTTTTTCAGAATCTGCGCGCATTGGAAAAAGCTCTTCGACCCGCTCGTCAGAACACAAACTTTTTAATAGAACATTGACGGCGTGACTATGCTGACAATAACCTCTTTCAATTAGATACCTCCAAAAACCCAAAGCCTCATTAACTTCATGGTTTTTGCAGAAAAGTGTCATTAACATTACTACCGTTGGTGTTTCCGGGACAAAGTTTTTACCGATCATTTGGTGATAAAGGGGTAAAACATCGTTAATTCCGCTTGGATTTATTAACCCTGAGAACATCGTGTGACGTGGACATGATCAGGAAGGATGTTATTCTCTCCATTTCGTTCATTACTCGAGTTGCTGACATCATGTTTCCAGATCTGATGTAAGCGTTTATTAACGCATTGTATACACCAGAATCCGGTACTAAATATCTATCATGGATTTCATCGAAAAGCTCCTGTGCTTTTGTCGTGTAGTGACTGATTCCTGAATCAAAGTCGTTATAGTCCGTAATGTCGGGAAACAGTTCATGTGTTCCATTTCATTAAGAAGACATAACCTGTCTTCAAAACGACCTTGTTTGGAGTATGATCTCGATTCTGATGTTATCGTTATAGTACCGTATCGAGAGGAGAAAAGCCGCGCGATCATATCGTGGTAGATAGCAATAGTATTGACAGAAGTAACATCACCTGATCTTAAAAAACAAGAAGCAAAATATTCATAGTTTTGGTGGTCGAGGTAAAACGAGAGTATAGTCTGTTAAATACTGATCTTGCTTCTTTCATTTGCCTCTGTGTACAAAACGCTCGAAGCAAAAGATTGAACTCTTCGGTACCGAATGGATTCCCTTGAGATTGAAACTTTGCGATTCTTGATAGCATTATGCTCATCGATTTAGGGGTAAGTAATGACGGATCTGTTTTGTGAATGTTTTCTATCAACTCGCATGCTTTGTCAAAATTACACATACGAGTTAATATATGAAGTGTCTTTTCAAACGCATCAGGACTCGGGATAAAGTTTGGAAAATTGAGGGTGAACTTAAAAAACTCAAATGCTTTAAGACCGTTGGAATGAGTGGCAAAAAGACGTCCGAGAACGTTTTCTACAAAAGTGGCTGTTACGGCGGTTGATAAGATGATTTGGGTAAGTGCAGGTCAAATGGGTTGGTTGGGATATGGATGGTCATTGATGGCCTTGGCGATTTTACTGATTTCAGATTCTAAATCAGAAGAATAAAATCGGGAACAGATCCGGACCGTGAGAAGTTGTTGAGGAACTTGAAGAAGTCGACTGCATCTTCCTAGGATACATGGAAAAAATAATATCAGTTACATGATGAACTCAAACCTTTGTACACAATTGTGCATAATCTATAGTAACTAACGCCTAATGATCAAAGTAACTAAAGGGTAGTTTCGCACACAACTTTTGTATGCTCTTGCTTTGGGGAAAAAAAGAGCATAGGGGGTGTTTGGGATTGCATATTTTAAAGTGTATATCTCGTTTTCTAGCAGGTGGCTTGTTTCTAATGGCTTAATCTAGAGTAAAATAAGCACCTAAGCAGTATCCAAACAGTCAAAAGTGCTTATAATATAAAAATAAAAAACAGTTCTTGGGTTACAAAATGACCCAAAAAATAGGATAGATGGGTAACTCACATGTAAAAGAAGAATTACAATGACAAACGGGACAAATAAATTTCACGTTGGTATTTTACCGTTTACACACACAAAACACCTTTAAAGGGATGTTAGGCATTGGTTATTTTAGAGTACTTATTTGCTTATTCTAGCAGGTGGCTTATTCGTGATAGCTTATATTACCCAATGAACCAAACAAGACACGTTAACAACTCACATATAGAAGTTCAACAAGTAAGCGAATAACACAATAAGCTATATAACCACCTTAAATAAGTAGTACTAAAATTGGCTGTAAATCACTACAAAAAGCTAAGACGCACACTCCTATATTTGTCAATGGGAGCTAATCCTAAAACTAATATCTGAACTGCTTATTTTTAAGCTGATATACGCAGAAAAAGATAATCAATCCAAAACACCCTCTTACACCAAAAAAAAGAAGAGAACCCTTTTAAGTGGTTGCCCTTTTGGTCACAAGTAAGCAAATAAGCTATAACCAAAGACCCTTTTGGAGGTAATAAGCTATAGATTGAATAATAAGCTAGTAAACCAAAATAAGCATAAATAAGCTAATTTAGGTTGACATGGTAAAAATGAAACATTTTTTATAATTGTAAAAGGAAAATAAAGTTACCATATGAAGAAGCTAATCAAAAAGTTTTTTTTTATGTCTTTAGGAGGTGTTTGGGTTTATTTTGAAACTTTTTATTTTATATAAGTTTATTATTAGATAATAAATAAATTCTCCTTTCTATTGCTAGCGGAGCAGTGAGAGATGGATGAGGATCCTCTAATGTTTAAAATGAATATGAGAGGGTAATGTTGAAATTGTGTGAGTGTGAAAATAAAAGTGGGCCACCAATACAAAGTTTTTATTATATTTTAATTCACATACACACTCACAACATCTCAACATTACCCTCTCATGTTCATTTTGAACATGAGAGGATCCTCATCCTTTGAAACCCGGTTCGACTCGGCCGGGTCAACCGGTTGAACCGGTTTTGGTCGAAAAAATAACCGGTCAAATTAAACTGGGTTTAATATTTTTGAAACTCGGTTAGACTCGCCGGGTTTGAAGTGACTCGGGTCAACTCAGTTCTCGAGACCAGTTTTGGGGTTTTCATGTTTTTTTACAAATAAAACAAGTTTTTTATATATAAATGTGACGTAATTTTATTTGTTACATGTTACATATATTAGTAAATGGTTTTTAGTATCAATATAAGGTATATTCATGATTTATATATATATACATTTTTTATGATTGCAAATATTTTTTTTATTATTTTTTTAAAACCGGGTTGACGTTCTGGTCGAACCGGTTGAACTGGTAACCCGGTAACCCGATGACTCGACCGAGTCGATTAGAGACCCGGTTTTCAAAACATTGCATATAATTACCTATAAATATGCTATTTTCAATATCTAATTTGAAAAGAAAATTTACCAAGTATACACTTTAATTGTATAAAGCCATGTTTTTCTTTAAGTAATACAATAATCTATAAATTTGCATTACATTTCACCTGTAACACACTTTTAAAAAGTCACACGTAAAGAAAAACATGGCTTTGCATTACATTTTACCTGTAACACACTTTTAAAAAGTCACACTTAAAGAGAACATTAACAAAATGAGCAAGACATCAAAAAGCTTTCGAGTAGCATTCTTTTCTTTGATACATGTTCATTTTGTTGTCCTCACTTCAATTTGATGAGATACCAAAAGAAAATAAGAAATTATATAGAAATATAACATGAATATCATTCATTCTATGCAATAATCTTGCAATTTTAGGTCTTCTTAAGTAAACGAATAAAACTAGATCAAGATGGGAAATATGGGAATTCCAATAAGGTTTGTGATATAAAATCTTATAACAAGTTCGAAAAACGCAAGGTATTCTCAATATATTTCTATGTGTATTCATTTTTTAAGATTACGAATGATGGTATAACGGACAACGATGTTGTTTTGTGAATCTCCTTATGATGTGATACTCCAATGTACCTGAAATCATTACATGTACTACTATCAATTTACTCAACAACTTTTCACCAAAATTCGGCTATCCATTTTTAAAAATGTTGTTGAAGACCTCAAACTTTGAATTTTGTTGAATAATATCGAATTTTGAAGTACTATCTATGTCGTTTATGGTATGACATCGATTTGTTGCATCAATTATCTTTGTAACTGTTGATGCAAAGATCCGCTAGGAAGGATGTTGTCCGTCCTTTGTGGGATTCCAAGCTTCAGCAATCCTGTCGATAAGACGATACACGTTAGCCTCGTCCTTGGTTTTATCCCAAGACCAAGCTCCGGCATAAGAGTAAGATTTTGATCAAATATGCCCAATGGTCATTATCTAAGTGTAGTAATATTAAAAAAGGGCCTACCTTTGCATTGAATGCATTGAGTATTTATACTACTCAAAGTACTGTTGTAGTATACTGTTCCTGACATCTTGGGAGATGGTGAGCCGAGCTATATTGCTTTTGTCAGCTAAGTAACGTGCTTAGTAAACAAAGCCCCTTGATTTCTGGGTTGCCTGTTCTAGGACGGAGGGCATCCTATTATCCAGTAGATAATAGTGTGTTTTGGTATCTTGTGACTTCTTGGTTTTCCTCATGTCTTTGTCTTATTCGTTTGTGAGGTTTGAGTATTTTTAAGTCTTTTAGTATGCTTGACAATAAAGAGGCCGCTAGGAACATCTTTCTAGCGGCCCTATTCTGACGGTCACATATACAAACAGTGGACTTGATATGTAAAACTTAACGGACGATCATTAAATATTTGACGAAAATACCTAAATTGGCCAAAAAATAAGTTTGGTGCCTTTTATGCAAGAAAAAAAGTGTGATACATTGATTGAAAATTACCCTCAAGTTGAGTACCTTTTTGTGCCATTTGTCCTAACAGA
>BQNB010138597.1:3420-17684 GCA_026074375.1 Tanacetum coccineum | reverse complement strand
AACCTTAAGTGATTACTAATCTTAGAAATGGAATTTTACGATAAATAATTTGTAAACGTTTAATTTTATCGTAAATGTTTTTACATTTTGTTATTATCAAAACGTTGAGAGGTCAAAAAATATAAATAAGGTTTTTAGACATTATTTGTATCAACAATTTATACGGATCATAAGAGTCTTTAGCATATCTTTAGTCAGAAAGAGTTGAATATGCGACAACGTCGTTAGATAGAGTTGTTTAGTGATTATGACTGTGAAATTCACTACTATCCTGGTAAGGAGAATGTGGTGGCTGATACCCTAAGTAGGAAAGAAAGAGTAAAGCCTAAGAGAGTTAGAGCTATGAATATGACCCTTGAGTCGAGTATCAAGGATAAGATATTGTCAGCTCAGAAGGAGGCTATGGATGAGTCTGCAGGATTGCAGAAAGGTTTGGATGAGATGATAGAATAGAGAAGTGATGGGACTTTGTACTACCTGGATCGAATATGGGTATCTTTGAAGGGTGAGGTAAGAAACCTGATAATGGATGAAGCCCATAAGTCAAAGTACTATGTACACCCAGGAGCTGATAAGATGTATTACGATTTGAGAGATAGGTATTGGTGGCCTGGAATGAAAAAGGACATAGCTGAGTATGTTAGTAAGTGTTTAACTTGTCTAAAGGTTAAGGCTGAGCATTAAAGGCCATCTGGCTTGCTCCAGCAACCTGAGATCCTCGTATAGAAATGGGAAGGAATAGCTATGGATTTTGTGACTAAGTTGCCTAGGACTAGTAGTGGGCATGACACAATCTGGGTTATTGTGGACCGATTAACTAAGTCTGCTCATTTTCTACCTATGTGTGAGGATTATAAGATGGATAGATTTGCTAGATTGTATTTGATTGAAATAGTTGCTAGACATGGTGTGTCGATCTCGATTATATCGGATTGTGATAGTCGTTTCACATCAAGGTTTTGGCAGATAATGCAAGAGGCATTAGGAACTCGTTTAGACATGAGTATGGCGTATCACCCTCAGACTGATGGTCAGAGTGAGCGTACTATTCAGACTTTGGAAGACATGCTTAGAGCGTGCGTCCTGTGGTCAGACTGATGGTCAGAGTTTTTGTATAACTATAGTTATCACTCTAGTGTGAGATATGATCCGCTTGAGGCATTGTATGGTAGAAAGTGTCATTCACCAATTATGTAGGTTAAAGTTGGAGAAGGTTAGTTGATAGGACCTTAGTTAGTGCAAGAGATTACCGAGAAGATCTCGCAGATAAAGGATAGACTTAAGGCTGCGCGTGATCGTCAGAAAAGTTATGCTGATAAGATGAGGAAGCCTCTAGAGTTTAGTGTAGGTGACTATGTTTTGCTCAAAGTGTCGCCTTGTAAAGGTGTGGTACGCTTTGGGAAGAAAGGGAAATTAACACCTAGATTTGTTGGACCGTTTGAGATTATTGAGAAAGTAGGCCCCGTGGCCTATCGATTATATTTGCTTGAGGAGTTGAATGGTATTCATGACACATTCCACGTGTCGAACCTTAAGAAGTGTTTGGCTGATCCAACACTACAAGTGCCTTTGGATGAGATTCGAGTTAATGCTAAGTTGAATTTTATAGAAGAGCCTGTGAATTTTTTAGAAAGAGAGTTTAAGAAGTTGAAGCGGAGTAGAATTGCCATCGTCAAGGTTCGGTGGAATTCGAAACGTGGCCCTGAATTCATGTGGGAACGTGAAGATCAGATGTAATTGAAGTACCCGCATTTGTTTAGTGATGTTAGTAGCTGAATTTTGGGGTCAAAATTCTTTTAAGGGGGGTAGAATGTAACCTTTGCCCTTTTGTGTTTTGAATATTTCATTTACAATCCTTTGACTATTTGATTTTTGTCAGTTTATTCAGATTTTGTGTAACACCCCCAAAATGGTCGCAGCGGAATAAGGATCCGGGGCATGTTACTTCAAGATCAACAGCACAAGATATATATAAAAACGACATAAAAAGTCGTTTAAACTGATACATTGGATTTAATTAAAAGACATAATACAAAAGCATAAAGCTTTACTTGTTCCTTGTTTAATATTACAAAAGTTAACAATACATTTCCCAAAATATGATGCACATAAATCTTTAAGTGTGCAATCCAAAATGTAATCCAATGCATCCTTGGCACCTCGTGCCTATTGACCTCCTAAAAAACATTGCTTAAAACGTCAACAAAAATGTTGGTGAATTCATAGGTTTATGTATTTAAATTATGCAGGACCGCAAGACTTTCCCGTGATGTTACAACATATGCCAACAATCACAAAACCAGATTACTGATGCACTAAGCTCATGACACTGAAGCTCAACCTATATTTGCTATTTTTGCAGTTATTTTGCCCGTGCAGATGTTGTAACCCGCAACATCCAAGTCCGACATGGTCAACGTTCATTCCCGGTGATAGCTAATCACCCAAACGGGGAGGTTAATCCCAATAGATCTATTTATCCATTTCCCGCTTAACATAATCAATTACAACACATCTATGCAATTGACAGTTCATGATAATGGGCCAAGAGGGATATCGCTACTTAGGCAAAACACATAATAATATACTTTAAACACTTGCGTCTAATTTATAAAACAAAGCATGTTTTCACCCCAAATAATAGTAAATCAGTAAAACTGTAAAAAGTGGGGCTATGAACTCACCTTGAGTACAGATAGTCCAAATAATCACAGATAAAACGTCACGCAAGACGATAGATGCAACCTATTTAAATTAAGGTTGTATAAGTACCGAGTAATTTAATTAATAACATTGAATATAATCTTATAGTTGTTACATCGTACTATCGTTCGGGCTATCATAATTAAAGAGGTCATGACATGACGTACGAGGAGTTAGGACACTTTAAATCGTAAATCCAACAACTCGTCGATACGCCATCCGAAGAGGCCTCATTATGAAACTCCCTAGTATTATAGCACTTTGATAACCACTCAATATTCTATATAGCATAATCACCGACCAATCGTTTTAGTAAAATAATATTTATAAAGTGAAAAACGTTTATAAATATACTTTTCGTAAAAATGACCTAATTTGGTCGTTTTAAGTTCGTTGCTCGCGTTTCTTACGTCCACGTCTTCGTAGTAAGACGAGTGATCAAAATATTATATTTTTAAGTTTTTGATATTCTGCGATAAATAGTGTTTTTACTGTGCACAACAGCTATTTTGTCGTTTTTAGGTTTTAATTAGCGTAAACTTGTAATCGTAATAACTTATTCGTTTTAATCCTGATTTTAGTGATACCTTTGAGTACGTCTTTGTTATTAAAAGATGTATTATATTTTATAAAGATGAATAGTACTTTTATTGTTCATAGTTTATAAAATTACTTTTGATAAACTTTAATTATCGTAAATGTCGTAGGTTTATTCGATATAGGTCCGTTTTTAGCGAGTCTTTCGAGTACATCGCGATTAAAAGGTATATCATAGTTTAGATGTTTTAATAAATATTAGTTTCTGTATGAATAGTAACTTTTATAAAAAAATATTTTATAAAAGTATTTCTCCGTCGTAAACTCGTTAATTAACGTATCTTTTGCGTTATAAATCAGTTTTTCCTAGTTTCTATCAATTTGAATCGCACGGGGACGTAATATTTTATATATAATGTCAAAACCTACTGTCTAATGGCCGAAATTAACGCCCCTTTATTATCCAAGTGTATACTTTTATAAAAAGCTCATTTCCTGTATTTGTTTCAACTAGTAGTTTATTATAGAAAACCCTGATAACATATATTAACACAGTGGATACTTATATTAATGTCCATTAGTCCATATATTTTCCATTTGCCAAAGATTAACAAGTTATTTATATTACTTTTACTTGTAATATATTAAATAACCTTATAAACCTTAATTTATTCCTAATCATGTTTATACTTAAACCATATGTTAACATACTTTTACATTCATTTTTACATGATATATATAACCATATGACATAAGAATAAGTGCATAAATTCATAAACATAAGTGATAACCCATTTTATATATTAAAAAGTCCTTAGTGGTGATTTAGCCATAATTAATATATAACACATAAAATCATAATAAATAAAAGTATGAAGGAATTAGGAAGACCTTAGTGATGATGTATGAGATGTGAAATGAATGCTAAACCCGTTTTTAGACTAATAACCAAAGTTTACAAGCTTATAAACCCTAGATTAGGTTTGAAACCCTAATCTTGCAATATCTTCTTAAAACCCTTTCAAAGCTTAACCAACCCGTTATTCTGCTAGAATACCTTAAGTATGATATGTAAACACTAATATGGTGAAAGAAAATCAAAGTATGGATTATGTTTAAAAGGGGTTTTGAGTCGTGGGTTAGGAGAGGAGACAAAGAGAGGTTTTTGTGATTTTTGTCAAGTGTTTATGAAAGAAAGAGTGTATGCATGCTATTTATAGTGAAAATATCTAATTAACCTAACCATGGTCACTTTCTAACCCTTGCACAAGGTTAATTAGTGGTTCATGGTGTAAGAGTTGGTTCCCTATGATCTTTCTTAACTTAGATATTTTGAGCAAGTTGATATCTCTTGGTCCTATCTTCAAAATTTCAGCCACATAGGCTCCCATGTGATGTTATATTGTTATTTTGGGTATTGGGTTAAATCGAGGGTATTCGTTTAAGCGTATTTAGGTTTTTGGTGCGTCCGGGGAATGTCCAAAACGCGTTTATCGTGAACGTAAGCATTTTACGTAGCCAATAAAAATAAGATGAACAAAGTTATTAATTATCCTTATAATAATCATATAACACTTGCTTGATGTAAACATTTAATTGTTTAATGCCCGTTTACATTGAATGATCATTTTTAGTTTACGCGATTTAACTTAACGTTTACGGTTTAAGAGTAAACGCGTAAAACCCTAAAAATAAATTGTGAATTACATAATGTCATACAATGACCTAAAACACGAGGTGTTATAGTCTTCCCCCGTTAAATGAGCCTTGTCCTCAAGGCTTATCACACGGCACTTGACGACGGTGCAGTCTTGGTGAAGAGGTGTGGATATTTCTTCCTGAATTGATCTTCACGTTCCTATGTAAACTCAGGGCCTCTCTTGGAGTTCCATCGAACCTGACTAATGGATACACTTCGCTTCATCCGTTAACTTCAATAGATCTTGTGATCTCTATAGGTTCCTCGACAAACGGAAGCTTGTCATCAAAACGAATCCCCCCAACGGAATGGCTAGGGTTTTCGTCGGCATGACACTTCTTTAAGTGGACGACGTGAAATGTATTCTGGAACTTGCTCACTTACCCGCGGAAGCTCTAGCTTGTATGCCACGTCCCAACCCTTTTTATTACCTTGAAGTCCAACAAACCAGGGCTTTTAATTTCCCCGTTTGCCAAAACGTACAACTCCTTGCCAGGCAAAAAACCTTGAGCATTACTTGATCTCCAACTCAACTCCATCGTTTTTACGCTCAAATCCAGCATAGCTCTTTATCATATCACGATGGCTTGCATCCTTTTGCTTAACTTAGAATATTTTCCTCAGTCGTCCTCTTATACTATCTTTGGCGACCGTGAGTTGAACTTCTCCAACCTCAGCCCCACAAACAGCGACAACATTTTCTACCGTACATGCCTCAAGGTGCAGCCTTAATGCTAGCATGATATCTTTATTGTATAAAACTCGACTAATGGTAAATGTTAACCAACCATTTCCAAATTGCAATCACACAAGGCTCGAAGCATATCCGAGAGTTTCGTATGGTTCTCTCGCTTTTTCCGTCATTTTGCGGATGATATGCTGTACTCATCACTGCACTAGTATCCCAAAGCCTTCTGAAGTGACCTCTAGAAATTTGATGCGAACCTAGGGTCACGATCACAAATGATCGAGATGGGTATTCCATGCCTTGTTACTACTTCCTTTAGGTACATTCTCGCTAGTTTCTCCAGAGGGTCAGTTTCTTTCATGGGTATAAAGATTGCGGACTTTGTAAGACGGTCAACGATTATCCAAATGGTGTCATACTGTAACATCCGAGAATTTTCAAATTTAGAATGATGATGTCAATCTTTGACTTTTTAGGGTCTGGCTTGACCTATAAGAACGATCATCTAAATCACGTTTTCACGACTCGGACTCTAAAGCAATTTGATGTGGAATGACATTCCTGACAACTTTTTAGTTTTGACCGAGACCCGAAAACAGTCAGAAGTCCGGACCCGTGCTACAATCGAAATTAGATTGTTACCCACATGATTTCACAAAACTCTTCCATAACAATATCTTTGTGTGAAAAACTGTGGGGGACCTCATGAGACTTACCAATGTCAGCCGATGAACCAAGAGTATAAAAATTCTCAGTCTTCCGGCTTCACCAATTTCCAACCCCGCAGTTCCGATGTTTATCAACTCCTCCGGTAATAAGTATGGAGAATGCTACATGCTCAACACGGATCTTATATAAGCTATGCATGACCTTCTTGAAGAATTATATCACATACCTCATAATGAAAAATGAGCATCAAGTTATTTGCTTGCTTGAGGAGAAATTTTAAAGAAGATCAAGCGAAGTAGGTGGAAGAGACAAACTCAACCTAAGTATTATGCAAGAAATTTATGTTTTGCAAAGTCTTCTTAAGGATTTACAAATCCTTAATGAAATTCAACCACTAAAGCAAGAAACTTCTAACCAAATCCAGAAAGATCAAGAAGAGAAGAGTATTGTGGAACTGCTTGCTGAGGAGAGACTTCAAAAAGCAATCAGCCTTAAATGAAAGTCAATCTCCTCAAGAAATAGATCCAAGATTTGGAGATCATAAGCATCAGTGTTTTAGAAGAGATGAATATGAATGGGATGAATGATTAGGAAATAAAGAGAAAATCGAAAGGAGGAGATTCGTTATGATTATAGAAGGAAATAGTGAAGATAAATTTATGAGCTTTAAGGATAATATCAATGGTTCTGTAAAGCATTGAAAAATGGAAAATCCATACAAGGAAGCAAAGAGCTTAAGAGTCTTGAGAAGCAGAGCTCGACATTCAGAAGATTATCATTTGGCGGATGACGATGATTTTGGGAATTTTAGTGTTGGTTCATACCGAAAAACAATACCACACTTCCCGTTACACAAAACGGAGAGCCTAAGGATTCAACTCATAATGGGAGAACGGGCATATTAACACTACTACTAACTCCGAAACGAGACGATTAATTGTTGAGTACCCTTGTTATCCTAACCCAGAATGTGAGTGCCATGACTTTAGTTTTGGGGGAGTGTAATTTGTATCGAAATCTACGATATTATCCTATACGAGAAGATCCCACGAGTAGACTTGCTCATCTGCTCCGATTATTGCGGAAATCGTTGAAGAATTATGTCGAATGACGATGATACCAGTGACGACGATGAACGATTAGATGACGATGTTTATGTTGATAATTGTGTTGATATTGAGGAGGACGAAGGAGAGATTGATCTCGACATTTCTAAGATCGTTGACATTTCTCTTCGGGAGAAATTAGTTCGAAAGTTATCTTTAAATGAAAAGATTACGAATTTAGCACTCTCTCCACCTATTTCCGATTTCTCCTATATTTTTGCCCCTCCTCTACATCCCCAATATGTGGATCTTGATTTCCTTTAGAGGAGGCGGTGAGCCAAGTTTTTTCCGAATGATACTCGATAGCAACTGGTATCGTAGAGTACCTGGACTCGGGGAGGACACTACTCTTATGATGCTTTACCCTGATGATTCGATGATTCTCCCCTAGGTATGAGTCTTTACTTTGATGACGAGCCGTGAATAGGCTGAATAATGTTTTTTGACGAAATAACACATAAAGCAAGTGAACTTTCTTACCCGGGTATAGGTGAAAAATGTTTGTTTTAAGATAAAGAGGAAGATACCTTCACATTCACTATCCGATCTTTTCTACCATTTGTCACCTATCCCGAGGTTTTACCCACATCTTACTCCACGGGGAGTGAAGATAAAGTTTTTAAACCAGGTATTTTTGATAATGTGCTTAAGAGGAAGAGTTCTTTAACTCTTAAGATTTTTGACCCATCCTCAATTGCCCCACCTTTCATCCGAACTAATTCTCTAGTTTGGGGAAGGATTCGTCCTTCGGAATTTCTTCATCCCTACTATTATCCTCCATGATGTAGTTTGTTGAAATGAGTCAAGCTAGGGGACTCTTTAATAAACAAAGCGCTGTCGTGGAGCACCCCATGCTATCCCTTTTTCTATCTATTTTTCTTTGCTTCCCCAAGGACAAATCAATTCGGGGACGAGTATAGCTTGTACTCGGTTAACAAAAACTAAGCCGTTTAGTAGTCGTTTTTGAGCTAACAATGTAAATGATGAGAGGAGGCTTGTTCTCTTTCGTTTCTTGTTGGTTGTTTGTGATGTTTGTCTAGGTTTTCTGGATTTTGGAAGATTCATGGTTCAAGATTATGGAAGAACAAAGCAATGCTCACAATTTCCATTGATGGTTTCCAATCTTCTCTTCATAAAGTGGGAAATCTCATATCCTTGTCTTTATCGAACTAACATCTATTCTTTTGGCATGACCTTAGAATTTTTGTTTAGATTCCTTTTGACCCCTATTTTTTAAACATTGAGGACAATGTTTCATTTTAGTTTGGGGAAGGATA
The DNA here is from genome assembly GCA_026074375.1 of Tanacetum coccineum. Classification (NCBI taxonomy): domain Eukaryota; kingdom Viridiplantae; phylum Streptophyta; class Magnoliopsida; order Asterales; family Asteraceae; genus Tanacetum; species Tanacetum coccineum. Next base: position 9,005 of record BQNB010138597.1, on the reverse strand, counting down.
TCTTCGATATTGACTTGCATTTCACGCAACCTTGTTTGAACCTTTTTGAATTACCTTTTTGTGAAAAAAAAAGTGAAAATTTTTAAATTTTTGCTCCAATAAAAAGGCTTAGTTTTTGAAAAACGTCCACTTTTTGGATATGACCTTAATGGTGGAGCAAATTGAAGTTAATTTGACGTCGACCGTGTGAAAATGCCCTAGCTAGTTCTTTAACACTAACCTTTTTGTGGGGGCTAAAGCTTCACAAGTCCTATTGCATTGGATTTTTAAAATGTGAAAAACAAGAGATGATTTAGTTAAATAAAGTGTATTTGCTTAAACAGGTTTAATTTGGAAAAATCTAAAGATTAATATGAATGATTGTGTCTTTACTCCCACAAGCTCTTAACACACCTAATCATACGTGCTCTTTTTTTTAATTATAACTAAGTCCCAACCAATGTCTTTAGAAAAAGTCTTATACATTTTGAAATAGTACTTCAATTAAATTGTAAGTAAGATTATTGGTTTCAAATTTTATAAGTATGTATTTTCAAAGTGAAATTTTTCCATATCACCAAAAATAATAATTATGAAAAAGAATTCCAATGAAGCATTTCTATTGCAAAAGCATTATTTTTCGTGCCAATGAAGCATCGCAAAATAGAATCATAAAAGCTATTATATAGTTTTATATCGTTGCATAATCCATGTTGAGAGTGAGAACTCGATGGGGTCGCAACTAAGATTAAGACTATTACGTAGAATCAAGGTCTAGGCATCTCTCAACTAGGGAGCGCGACGCAAATGTGGTGATTGCAACTAAGGGACTTTGGATTCTAGCTTTGTAGGAAAAAAGGTGTTGTCGCGATAACCCACATACGTTAGAGCAGCCGAGTGGGGTTTTCGCAACTAAGAACACCGGTTGGTTATGCGATATCCTATTTGGGAGAAATTCCCTAAGTAGGGGTTCGAAACTAAGAACAACATTCCTATTGCTAAAAAAATAATGAATTTATAGGTATAAATTGGAAAAAAAAGAATGGTTAAAAATTTCATTTTCTTAAATCAATTTATAAATTTTGTTTCCCAATTCTTTTTAGCTTTGAGTCGAGGTTTATCTATGTTATTAACATTTAAGCTCACAAGGCTTAAGTGTAAAGCTTAGATGGATTTCAACTATAAAGATAAATTGATCTATGGTTGAATTGAAAAGAGTGCACACATCTTAATCATTAATTTATTCTTGGGAGTGAAAAGTTTCACAAGTTTGTAAGTATAAAAAGAGCTTAACCATTTTTGGACTTATATTGACAACGATCTTAGTTAATAGCTTTGTTAAGTCTAGCGAAGAAGTCAGGGATGACAATTTACCTCCTTTTGTGCTCTATTAATCGGGAGTAGCCTATTTCAATGAGCCTAAAAATTGCAAAATTGCAATGATTGCCATTAATGTGTTTCCATGAGATAAAATGTTTAAAAAGCTTGAGATGTTTAAAAAAGGTGATTCATGAAAGGTGAAAACAAGGGCATTTTGGAAACTTGTTAGTTTACAAATGTACAATCTAATAAAAATTGCGTGAGGACACGACAATCCTTTAGTTTGGGGAATTTTGATAAATGTTAAATTGTATACATTAAATACCCGGGATTTTGCCAATAAAAGCCAAGAAAACATGCCAAAAGAAGGAAATATGTGTGCTTTTGTGTCTTAACGTGCAGGAAAGGATATCAAAGGCAAAAAGAGCAAAACGATCAAAACCGGAGCAAGAAACGGAATAGAGAACAAGTACACAGGAAGGATTTTAAAGCCAATTGCAAAAGCCGAAAAGACCACAGCCAAAGTAATTCAATGAAGAACCAATATGAAGTCAAAGGATTAATAATGAACAAGTTTCAAGTTCCAAGGGCTTCTTTTTGGATGTTTTGAAGTCAAAGGATCAAAATTGACAAAGTTAGAAAGTTTGTTTATAAAGAGGAAAAAAGAGAATGAAACTACAAGGGCCATATATGTCAAATCCGAAAGTTCTTTTACACTACAATTTTGGATAAGAAACGCAAGGGCTAATTGTGCAATTTCCACAAAGTTTCAAAATACAAAGCGGGCAAACCTTTCTCTATAACCGCTTGCAACCAATTGTCCTGCAAATCCCCACAAACCCAACTCCTTAAATCATCTTCTCCGTTTCTCCCCACAACTCTACCTTATATTTACACCATCTCCACATCATCTTGCATACGTGGCAAGCTCTAATTGGTCCGAACACATCACAATTCAAGATCAACGGCTTAAATTCAAATGATTAAGATCCAAGGGCTAGAAATGAGTGAAGCTCTCATCCTATCATCATCTCTCAGCTATAAATAGAAGCTAAAACATTCAGAGAAGGAGTTAGTTAGTTAGTTTTAATTTTAGTTTTTAGTTTTTTCTTAATTCATTCAAATTTTAAGCTCTTCATTTCTTAAGTTTTCAAATACAGCTTTTATCACTCGTACTTTGTATCTTTCAGCTTGTACTTTACTTTTTAAGCAATAAAATTCAGTTCTTAAGCTTCATTGTTCTTTCTTTCAATATTAAGTTGTTTTTACCTATTAAGTTCATCTAAGCTCATTGAAGCTTATACTTGTTCATAAAGCACAAATCATTCAATATCCTTGTTAAAAGTCATTCATTCACCAATTTGTTCAATTACATCAAAACATATTACTTGAGCTGTTTGATTCCATTGTTGAAGCTTTTTGGAGTAAATAAGACTCAAGTTCAGCTATTAAGCTAAAGCTTAATTGGTTTAAGAGGCTAAGGTAGCCATTAGATTTTTATCTTTTAAGCCACTCATGCACAGAAAATTGGCTAGAATTCTGAGACTACAATTTCAGGTTTTACTTTCTATATTTCATTCTAGTATATACATAGCTTAATTCATTTGCTTATTGTAATGACTTGTGTATGCTTAATCCTGTTTAATTCTGTTTAGATAGCTTAGAGATTCAAATGTTTTTTAAGCTTTGTAGTTAAAAATCTAAAAGTTTCATTAGTCCTTATTCTGTCATTAAAGTAGTATAAGCTAGGTGAAGTAACTAGTTTTAATCTATCTTAATAAGCTATAGCTTTTTAGTTTCTAATAGCTTAATTAGTGTTAGTTTAAGTGTGAGTAGATATAAGATTTTAATAGTTTTAGCTTTAAAATAGATTTCAAGTTAAAATTAGTTTGGACAGTTCAGGATAAGGAGTGTTTGGATTTGTTGTGAATTTGACTTGTAAAGTCAACAATAGATTGTCAAAGCTCCTTACATAGTTGAGGTTTTTAACATGTTCAAGTTTTAAAGAAGATTTGAACCTTAGTTTGTAGATTGTCAATATATAAAGGCATAAAATACCTAAGCTCGCACATGGGCAGTTTTATCGTATTAGAGTAATTTTTGATTAAGAGATTTTATGTCATTCAGAATTCAAACTTGGTTTTAAGTAGTTTTAGATACAAAGTAGTTGAGTTGGTCTAGAAGAGTCTTAACTAAGGATTAGCCGTGCATTTACACCATTGGCCATTGTATCAGCAAGGCAGTAAGTAACTCAGTACTACTGTTTCTCATCTCTTTTCTAGCAATCTTTTTTATCACATATAATAAAGTTAGGATTTAGTTTAATCATCAAGTAAGTAACTAACCATTAGCTCTTAATAGATAATCTTTTAGGTTTCATTTTTAAGTTCTAGTATAGCTTAAATGTACCTGCAAAAGTGGTATAGTATCAGCTGAGCTTTCTAGCTTATTTCTCTTAGATGTCTCTTTTCTAGTTTTCATTTTCAAATCTTTATCTAGGTTTTACTCCAATTCTTTGATATAGCTTATTTCCCAAATTTCAGCTTTCTCAATTAAGTAATAAGCATATTAGAAAAAAGCTTAAATTCAGTAATAAGCCTGAACCTTTCACTTTTCAATAACAAATTTCTTGTTATTCTTGTTCCCTTGTAGCTTATTTCTTTTTAGGAATCCTTAGTATACATCTTAAGCTCCATTTAGCATCTTTTAGTTTTCACTTTCATTTAGTAATAAGCTAGGAATAAGCCAAAGTTAGAAAAGTTAGATTTTTAAAGGCAAAGCTTGAGTTTCTGTAGAGCAGAGTAAAAAGCTTATTTTCTAGCTTATTTAGCTGATAAAAGTTCAAGTTGCTTTTATTAAAGTTGTAGAGAATAAGCTCAAGTCCAACTTTTTAAAAGTTCATAGTGCTTTTATTAAAGTTGTAGAATTAAAGCTCAGGTTTAACTTTGTAGTTTTAAGTTTTTGCTTATTTTCACTTTTTAGATAAGCTCAAAATAAGCCAAATCGTAGGGTCTGTTTGGTACTTTTTAGATAGTTAGAGGTTATCTGTTTTCATTGTAGTGTAAAATTCAGTTAGTTACCCCGCCTACCCTTTACTTTCTATTGTTTCATTTTCTACCCTGTCTTTTGGGATTAATAAAATAGGTTTAATATTTTTAGAATTAGTTTTAAAAAATTAGGGTTTATACTTTAATAGATTTCTGCACATTTTTAGTAGTTAAAAACCATTTTTCTTTATTTTTCCAGTTAGATTTGTATTTTCTAGAAATTAAAATAGATTTTTGGTAATTTCTTTTTCTTAAATAAATCATAGAAAATAGAAAAATAATTGGAAAATTCTAATTCTTTTTGTAATAATTTTCTTTTTCATTCTAGTATTTTTGAAAAATAAAAATAGAATTTTAGTGTTAATTTTTAGAAAAAGTTTATTTTTAGTAATTCATTTTTCTTTAGAAATTCATAAAAAATTCAAAAATAGTTAAAAAATTCTAATTCTTTTTCCTAAAATTTTCTTTTTAAATTTGTGATTTTTAGGTATAAAATTTGTTAAAAGTAGTGCCTTAGATTTTAAATTTCAGTTTTAGCTCACGTTTTTAATTTTCGTGTATTAAAATTTCGTGCTAGTTAATTGTTTTTAGTTTCTTTAATTGTTTCTATAGTTTAATTGTGCTATTATATTTGTAGTGTAATTCAAAATTCAAAAATCCTTTATTCATTATTGACTTGAATCCGAATTATTCTCGAATCTCAATTCACGACTTCGTTGGGATACGACCCGAGAAGAAATACTCCCCGGTTAAAAATATACATATTGTGTTTTCTTAAGTGAGATTTTATCCTTTTATTTCTCTTGTTTGAGAAGTAATTTGGAAAGAATTGTCACGGGATTAATACTATATATATATAAATTTGACTAGTGCTTACACACGCATACCACATATAAAAGCATATTCCAATTTTTAAAAAACACATTCAAATTGATACTTATAACCCAGCCACCTTCATTCTAATTTATCTCCTACATGTTTAATAATTTAATTCCATATACCAAACCCCAATTCATCATCATCTTCATCACACACAAACACCAATAGAAAAGATCAAGATTCACGATCGCTGGACTACACCAACAGAAAACCAACGACACCCTATGGATGTTTTGGTTGCATTTCATTTTGATATGGGCTTATTAAATTTTGAATGATAATAATCTATTTTATAATCAAAACCCACTTTAGAGCTATCTTTGAATTTAACGAAAGAAATAAACCCACTTGCAAATTTGG
>BQNB010138596.1:0-17685 GCA_026074375.1 Tanacetum coccineum | reverse complement strand
AATCTAGATACCGGGATAGCTCTCCATATCATGTTTCATATTACTGGACCAATAGGATCACAAATAACGTTATGTCTTTGTCTTTGAATTATGAGCTTAGTTGGACCGGTAGGTGACCCGTTTATGTTTCAGCAATCATGCTCTTAATTTACTAATAAAGATTGGAATAGTGGTGTTGATCTCACTTCAATGGATCTTGAATTCCTTAGCTTCTGTAAGGTTTAGTTATGCAAGATAAATCCTACACAACTTATGATAGAAACCTTTTTTTGATAATACTAAAGATTATGCGCAATCTAATCTTTAATATAAGAAGAATTCTTCAATGAAACAGTAACACAAAACAATATAATTCAACAATAAAAGCTCCAATATTATTATTATAAATAATACGAATACTCTCCTAGTATTAGGGTTACAAAACCTTGAAGATATGACAATTATATGAATCGTTTTTGGTACATTGATGCATAGAATTCTATACCCTAGGACCTCCTTTTATACACCAAGAAGTCCTAATAGGATTACAATATTTTTCTAAGTTATCATGATCTTCTAAACAAATAACTTATACGTATCTTTTACAAAAATATCTCATACATATCCCATAAGCAATCTTTATATTTTCTCTGAGCAGTCTTTATCCTTTCAACAGTTGTAATCTTTCAGCAGTTGTAACTTTTATACCAGCAGCATTAACTTTCAACACCAACTGTAGTAACTTTTGTACCAGCAGCACTAACTGTGTACAAGCAGCATTAACTACTTAGAAAGTTTTCTTCAATCTTTACCAGCAATACTAAGTTACACTAGCAGTACTAACTACTTAGCATATTTTTCATTAAGATTACTAACAACACTAATTTATGCTTAGCAGCAGTAACTAATACCTTAACACCAGTAACTTTAAGAAGGCTTTTAATCCCAATAATCCTCCCCTAAACTTGATATTTATCTTTAAAATTATCAAGTTTCTTCATTAAAAGCTTCATAATCACCAGGAGGAAGCTTCCAAAGCACATAGCCTTTCTTAAGCTGTTTCTTGATCAATCTGAGAAGCCCAAATGCCATTTCACACTCATAATCAACTTGGAGCTTCACATCATTGAACATCTGATGTAGTGTGTGCTTTGTAAGTGGATACATCTTCTCAACCAACAGATAATAAAGTATGTTCTGCATAGTAACACAATGAACTCTACAAGAATCATAAAGCTTCAAGTTCAGCACTTTAACTAATCCTTGTTGATTCTTCCATACATTATCTTCAAGATGATGTTCAAACATGCTCTTCAAATTAAGATGTAAGAAAATAACCATGTAATTCACTGGCTCTATCTTCTTAAATCTTGCTTTGACTATACTCCAAATAACTTCTAAATCTTCCCTGTCAAAGTTTTTAAACATCTTTCTAAAAGTTAAATACATCTGAGAATTACCATTTGCTCTGATAATTTGGAAATAGCTTTTCTTCTTCTCTGTCAAAACTTTTAAGCATATGACTGAACACTAAGTACATCTTTGAACTTCCATCAGCCCTGATTATCTGGTAATAGCTTTTCTTCCCCTTTCTATGAATCTTCCAGTCAACAATGCTTGGAGGCTTAGTTGCCAAAGGAATAGCATCAATTGCTACTTCCTCTTTATCAGGAACAACTTCTATTAGTCTTTGAAGCTCTGCTATTTCTTTATCCTCATCCACCTTTTGCTTCTTAATACTTTCTTGTTCTAGCTCAGTGCCTGCTCTCTTTGAACTGCTCTCTTGTGCTATCTCTGCTTCAGCTCTTACTTCACTACCTTCTACCAATTCTGTATCTATATCTACAAATGTGTTTACCCTTTTCATAGCTTTGTCAAATAACTTCTGAATATCATCAAAGCTTTTGTTCTTCAATTGATTATGCTTGTATCCAGCCATGTTTTTCAAATAAGTAGACATTGTTTTTCTCTTTTGAGCTTTAGTTGGTGGTTTGTTCCTCTTTTCTTGAGCTCTCATTGCTGCAAAGTGTTTCTTTCTTGCTTCTAAAAGTTGTATAAACAACTTGGACTTCTCTTCATACTCAACTCTCTTGTTTTTTGTTGCATTTGTGAGCCATTTGATAATCAGCATCTATCATTGCTTGTACATTATCCCATGAAACAATGTTAGCTTCTTTAATTTGTTGAGCTTTTTCTCTGGCAAGCCTTTCTTCTTCTTCTTCTTCTTCTTCATTTTGTAACTTGAAAGCAAGTTCTTCATCAAGACTGATTTGATCTTTCTTCTTCATTTTCATAGGTTCTTCTACCATAATCCCTTTGCCTTGTCTTTTGATGGTAGTTGTTGATGGTCTTGATTCTCGTTGTAGATTCACTCTATCTCTTATCACACCCTTTGACTTTTAGTTTTTGCACTTCTGATCTCTATTAATCTCAACACTGGCAGTACTAATCTCAACACTAGCAGTACTAATCTCAACACTGGCAGTAGTAACTACTTTACCAGCAGTAGTAACTGGATCAGCAGTACTAACATCCTTTTTAGCCACATTAATCTCTTTTTCAGCCATATCCTGTCCTACAAACACTTCTTCATCATCAAGAACACCTGTATCAAACATTTCTTCATCACCATACCTCCCTTGAGTTTCATGAACCAATGTAATCTCTGCATCTTTATCAATGTCATCAATTTTCCTCCCCTGTTTGGATGCATCCTCCTGATCACCCAAACTAGCTTCATCAGAGGAAATCACTCTTGCAGATCTACCAACCTTGTATAATCTTTTAAGCTTGTGAGTTCTTGACCCTCCTTTCTTCTCTAACTTCTTGACTCTCAGTTTCAAACTTGTAATCTCCTGAGCTTGAGCAGTCTTTGTATTCTCTAGGTCAAGGACTCTTTGTTGCAATTTGGTACAAAATTCCATCAATTCATTGAGTTTCAGTCTATCCTCATCACTTCGAGGTGTGTTAACTCCTGCGAGCAGTGAATCATTGGATGTTTTAGATACATTCTCAAACCTAGTTTGAGCAATAGTATCCCCCATGGTTTCTTGGTGCCTGGGACCACTACCTGAACTAGTTCCTAAGGAACTTGGTTCATTAAGTGTTGCCTTGGATTGGGTCTTATTGATGTTACCCTTATCCTACTTTGCATCTAAGCTAGTAGTATTAGTGGCAGCCCTATCCAAACTGTCATCCATCTCCTCATAGACAACCTCATCTGCAACATTGTCTGTAGGACCACTAGGCTGAGGTACCTCAGTGTCCTTTCTCTTTGGCTTTCTTGATCTTTGTTTCTTTTGAGGTTAAGATGTTGATGGTTGAATAATGGTGGGTGTGTGTGTAACAACCCGAGTTTCAGGTCAACGTCTATCCTTAGCTAAGATAGTTATTCTTAATTACGTAAATAATTATAGTCGTTATGCTATATGTGGTTGATGAGAATTTCCAATTATTAAGTGAAGTTCATTCCGTGATTTAGTTTCTATTTGTTTTTAGCATTTAAGAAAGTCAGAAAAATATATTTTATTGCTCCAAGAGCGTAAATATGTTATTTTGTATTTTACGACGTTTCCCTGAGTTTTTGTAAAAACCGTCTTTAAAGGTCGTATTTTATGAGGTTTAACGTTTTATTAATGGGATTTTAAAATGATATTTAGTAGGACAAATTTAAATAATATTATTACGTGATGTTACCGTGTTTGGTCGACTACGTAACGGAAATATAACCATTTTGTATTAAACTTCCAAGGACTTATGAGAAAGAGGGACCTAAATTGCCAATTGATCAAAGTTTACTTCTATAAAAGGAAGCCTTATAATTCCATTATAACACTTTACAAAAAATTTCATCACTTGCCCTCTCCCCTCCTCCTTGCCGTTCAAAAAAACACACACACATAAATCATCATCAAAAATTTATTACTTGCATGCATTTAAATCCGTTTATACCATATTAATCCTTGTTCAATCCTCTACAAATCCCACTAAGAAAACCTTACACGCAATGAGTATTTAAGAAGTTGGGTTTTTGGTCAATTTCTAGTGATTTGGTGTATAAGGAAGTGTTTAGGGGTGATAGATTGTTGTTATATTGAAGTAGTTTGGTTTGAAAAGTTTGTTTGATTGGTCTATGTGGTTTGTCCGATTTCAAAAGGAAGGGGGAAACCATATTTGATCTTTGTTCTAGCTTTGTAAGCACTTGTTTATGTTTATGTCTTGATTAATTAGATGATTATTACATATATGTGATTATAGCTAGTTGATTCAAGTGCAAAATGGGTTTGAAAGTATTTCAAGTATGAACATATGTTTGATGGTTTTAGTACATGTTAATAGGCTAGTTAAGCATGTTGGAATAATTGGAATTTGACAAAAATGAGTTTTTGTATGACTTTGTGTTGACTTTTGTTGACCAGAAAGTTTGACTTAGTCATAGCGTGTCGAGAAATTTTTGAAATCTAAATTAGGCTTTTGAATATGATAAAGGATGTTCTAAGGTCCGTTTTGATATAAGGTAGACCTTGTAACTCCTAAAAACGAAGATTTTACGGCCAAGTCAAGTTTGGGTCATTTTGGGGTAAAAAGTCAACTACGAAGTTTGACTTTTGAAAGTCAAACTTGCGTATACTTTTGAATATAGTTTATAACAAGTAAAGGGTTCGTAATGTTAGTTAAATTAAGATGAAATGCTAAGTTTGGATTATATTATCCTTACTTTCGGCAACCTTTCTAAAAATGGAAACTTTGTAAGAAACGTTGTAATAATTGATGAATATGTCAAGCGAAATGTTTTGCGTCGCACTTGGAGATTCTAGTATATGATTGTGTATACGTAATAGTGGTATAGAAGTATATATATTTTATATATATATATATTATTATATAATATAATATACTTTATATATATACTATATTTTATTTATATTATATATATATATATATACTATTATATATATATATAATATTTATTATATATTTACTAAAATATTACTATTTATTAGTATATATTAATATAATATTTATTTATATATATAACTTATTTTTTTTTTTTTACTATTATATATAGATATATATATATATTATTATTTATTTAATTTATATATATATACAATATTACGTATACACAATCATATACTAGAATCTCCAAGTGCGATGCATAAATATTTCGCTCTTGACATATCCATCAATTATTTACAAGGTTTCTTACAAAGTTTCCAATTTAGAAAGTTTGTCAAAAGTAAGGATAATATAATACCAAACTTTGCATTTAATCTTAATTTAACTAAACATTACGAACCCTTTTACTTGTGATAAACTATATTCAAAAGTTTACGCAAGTTTGACTTTCAAAAGTCAAACTTCGTAGTTGACTTTTTACCCCAAAATGACCCAAACTTGACTTGGCCGTAAAATCTTCGTTTTTAGGAGTTACAAGGTCTACCTTATATCAAAACGGTCCCTTAGAACATATTTATCATATCAATATCCTAATTAGATTTCAAAATTTCTCGACCATGACTATGACTAAGTCAAACTTTCTGGTCACACAAAAGGAACATCATATCTTACAAAAACTCATTTTTGTCAAATTCCAATTATTCCAACATGCTTAACTAGCCTATTAACATGTACTAAAACCATCAAACATATGTTCATACTTGAAATACTTTCAAACTCATTTTGCACTTGAATCAACTAGCTATAATCACATACATGTAATAATCATCTAATTAATCAAGACATAAACATAAACAAGTGCTTACAAAAGTTATACAAAGAGAAAATATGTTTCCCCCTTCTTTTGAAATCGGGACAAACACACATAGACCAATATAAACAAACTTTTAAACCAAAACTATTCAATATAACAACAAGCTAGCCCTAAACACTTCCCTTATACCACCAAATCACTAGTAATGACCAAAAACCCATCTCCCCCTCGTCTTAAATACTTAGTGATGTAAGGTTTTCTTAGTGGGATTTGAGAAGATTGAAACAAGGTTTTAATATGGTATAAAACGGATTTTAAATGCATGCCAATGTAATTAAATTTTTGATGATGATTTATGGAGTTGTGTGTTTTTTGAACACGGCAGGAGGAGGGGCTCGAAACTCGTATGCATGTCATCACTTTGACATCTTTTTTCGTAACTTGTTCCTGAACTATATTGAACGTTCTCTTTTCATTGTTTTTCTTGATTACAAGAATGTGATTCGCGTGCTAGAGGTAAGCTGTTGTGTTGACGTGGTTTTCACCATCCTTCCTATAATCATATTCCGAACATATTCTGCGCTGCGATGACGAGGGCAATTGAGCTTCCTTTTGATCTCGGGGGGTTTCACAGACTTCGAACCCAGAGACTTATATCGAGGGCATGTATTTAATTTTGTGCAGTCCCTCGGCCATATTTCCTTCGCTCTACTTACATTTTTACGAACATTTGCTCTTTTATGATGAGGGAAAAGTGATGAAATTTTTTGTATATGTTGTTATAATGGAATTTATAAAGGCTTCCTTTTATGAAGTAATAACTTTGATTAATGCAATTTAGGTCCTCTCTTTCTCATAAGTCCTTGGGAAGTTTTAATACAAATTGGTTATATTTCCGTTACGTAGTCGACCAAGCACCGGGTAAATCACGTAATAAATATTTTAAAGTTGTCTACTAAATATAGTTTAAATCCTTATTAAAACGTCCTTTTAAACATATTAAATAGACCTTTAAAGACGGTTTTACAAAAAAACTCAGGGAAACAAAAAAAAAAAATCTTACAGTCGTAAATACAAAACTTAACTTATTTCGCTCTTGGAGCAATAAAATATATTTTTTGGACTTTCTTAAAATGTAAAACATATAGATAACTAAATCACGGAATGAAATTCACTTAATAATTGGAAATTCTCATCAACCACATATAGTATAACGACTATAATTATTTACGTAATTAAAAATAACTATCTTAGCTAAGGATAGACGTTGACCTGAAACTCGGGTTGTTACACACACACCCACCATTATTCAACATTCACATCTTAACTCAAAGAAAGCAAAGAGATCAAGAAAGCCACAAGAGAAAGGACACTGAGGTACCTAGCCTAGTGGTCCTACAGACAATGTTGTAGATGAGGTTGTCTATGAGGAAATGGATGACAGTTTGGATTGGGGCATTGTTTGCACTCTATATACTACTAGCTTTGATGCAAAGTAGGATAAGGTGGTACATCATAAGACCCAATACATGGCAAATGAATGAACCAAGTTCTTTAGGAACTAGTTTAGGTAGTGGTCCCAGGCACCAAGAAACCATGGGGATTACTATTGCTCAAAACCAGTTTGAGCTTGTATCTAAATCTTTCCAATGATTCAATGCCTCGCAGGATCTTAACTACACCTCGAAGTGATGAGGATAGATGAAATCAATGATTTAATGGGGAATTTTGTACCAAAATTTTCAACAAAGAGTCTTGGACCTAGAGAATACAATGGACCTGCTCAGCTCAGGAGATTACAAGTTTGAACTAAGAGTCAAGAAGTTAGAGAAGAAAGGCAGGGTTAAGAAACTCACAAGCTTAATAGATATCATACAAGGTTGGTAGATCTGCAGAGTGGTGATTTCCTCTGATGAAGTAGTTTGGGTGATTCAGGAGGACGATCTCAAACGGGGAGGAAAATTATTGGACATTGATAAGTTGCAAGAGATTACATTGGTTCATGAAACTCAAGGGAGGTATGGTGATGAAGAAATGTTTGATACATGTGTTCTTGATGATGAAGAAGTGTTTGTAGGACAGGATATGGCTGAAAAATAGATTAATGTGGCTAAAAAAAGGATTCATGTTAGTACTGCTGATCAGTTACTACTGCTCTGGTGTAAAGTAGTTATACTGCAGTGTTGAGATTTGTACTGCTAGTGTTGAGATTAGTACTGCAGTGTTGAGATTTAATTGAGATAAGAAGTTGCAAAAACCCAAAAGTCAAAGGGTTTGTGATAAGAGAGAGTGGAGTGAATCTACAACAAGAACAAGACCTCAACAACTACCATCAAAAGACAAAGGCAAAGGGATTATGGTAGAAGAACCTGTGAAAATGAAGATAGCAAAGATACAAATCAGTCTTGGATGACGAAAATCTTGCTTTCAATTTACAAATGAAGAAGAAGAGAAGAAGAAGAAAGTGCTTGCCAGGAGAAAAAAGCTCAACAATTTAAAGAAGCTAAATTGTTTCATGATCCACTACTACCCTTGCCCAGGTGAGGATAATGTACAAGCAATGATAGATGCTGATTATCAAATGGCTCAACAAATGCAAGCAGAAGAACAAGAGAAGTTGAGTATTGAAGAGAAGTCCAAGTTGTTTATATAACTCTTAGAAGCAAGAAAGAAACACTTTGCAGCAATGAGAGCTCAAGAAAAGAGGAACAAACCACCAACTAAAGCTCAAAAGAGAAATACAATGTCTACTTATCTGAAAAACATGGCTGGATACAAGAATAATCAGTTGAAGAACAAAAGCTTTGATGATATTCAGAAGTTATTTGACAAAGCTATGAAAAGGGTAAACACATTGTAGATATCAGATACGAATTTGTAGAGATGGTAGTGAAGTAAGAGCTGAAGCAGGAGATAGACAAGGTCATTTGAGAGCTGTTCAAACAGGAGCAGGCATTAGCTAGAACAAGAAAGTATCAAGAAGCAAAAGGTGGATGAGGATAAAGAAACAGCAGAGCTTCAAAGACTAATAGAAGTTGTTCCTGATAAAGAGGAAGTAGCAATTGATGCTATTCCTTTGGCAACTAAGCCTCCAAGCATTGTTGACTGGAAGATTCATAAAAAGGGAGAAAAGCTATTACCTGATTAATCAGGGTATGATGGAAGTCCAAAGAGTTACTTAGTGTTCAGTCATATGCATTAAAAGTTTTAACAGAGAAGACTTGGAAACTTTGTACAAGTTGGTAAAAGCTAAGTACGGATCACAGACCAGTAGAGGACTTGGATTTAGTTTTATATGGAGATTTGAAGACAATGTTTGAACCACATATAGAGGATAATGTATGGAAAATCAATCAGACTACAGAGTATTGGATTTGAAGCTATATGTTTCATGTGGAGTACATTCATTGAGGAAGCAAGATGTGCATATTCATATGTTGGTAGAAATGAGATATCCTCTTACAGCACCTACAATCATAGATATGCTAAATAGGAAGCTGCAAGCTAATCATTGGAATGAAATGTGTTATCAGCTTCCTAAACTTCTCACAAAACAGCACAAAGAATTAATGTAAGTATTTGGAAGATCCTCCTGGTGATTAATGAAGCTTTCAATGAAGAAACTTGAGATTTTGAATAAGAATATCAAGTTTAAGGGAGGATTGTTGGGATAAAAATACTTCATGATGATCTTGAAGTTACTGTTGCTAAGGTTTGTGTTACTGCTGCTAAGCAAAAGTTAGTGTTGTTCATTAACTCTAATGAAAAATATGCTAAGTAGTTAGTATTGCTAGTTCATAGTTACTACTACTAGTGTAACTTAGTACTGCTATATTAGTACTGTTAGTTACTACTGCTAGTATATGTTAGTACTGATGGAGTAAAGTTAGTACTGCTGGTGAAGATTGAAGAAAATATTCTAGTAGTTACTACTGCTTGTACACAGTTAATGCTGCTGGTGTATAAGTTACTACTGCTTGTTAAGAGTTAATGCTGCTGGTACAAAGTTACAACTGCTGAAAGATTACAACTGCTGAAAGATAAAGATTGCTTGAAGATCAAGATTACTTATGAGATAAGGATTGTTATTTATAGAATAGATCTTTGAGAATAATCTAAGTTTTAGTAATATATTGTAAATCGACTAGGACTCCTTGGTGTATAAAAGGAGGTCCTAGGGCATAGAGTTAATACACAATCTAGAAATCTTTTGTTTATGTATCTTAATCGTATAATTCATAGCTTCAAGGTTTTGTAACCCTAATACTAAGAGAGTATTCGGTTATTATTTGTAATAATAATATTGGAGCTTTTATTGTTGAAATTATATTGTTTTGTGTTACTGAAGAATTCTTCTTATATTAAAGATTAGATTCCGCATAATCTTTAGTATTATCAAAGACAAAGTATTTTCTTAAAAATAAGTTGTCGTTAGATTTTCTTACTATAACTAACCTAAACTAAGCTTAAGGTATTTCGATCATTTGAGTTATCTGGGAATCAAAAATAAAGTATACTAAAAAAAATAATAGGGTGACTACTTCCACTCTGCTAATATGGAACATGTCCATTTTCCCTCTTATTTTTTTTATAGCAATAATTATGTGTATTCCAAAAAGTAACATTGCACATGATCTCAACATGATAAGAACTTCATCAAAGTTCTGGTGTAGAATCCAGTAACATCATTGAAACATACCTTGTCAATGATTTCTTAGCCAACCTTTTAGCCTAATGTCTTGATCTTTCTAAAAATCAAGAATGTTCCAAACCAATTCAGCCGCTCCACTTGGTGTTGGCTGTTACAATTTACAGCATGCATAAGAGAGTGAACCCCAAGTTATATTGAGATTTACTCTCTTCCTACATTACCTCACTTAGATAAATTGTAACACCCCAAAAAATGTGTCGCAGCAGAAATATGTCTGAGGGCGTTACTTCATAATACAACAGCACAAGATACAAGAGAACGACCTCTAAATGAGTCGTTTGAAAAGTAATCTCGTTGATTTTCTGAAATTGATATAATAGTTGTCCCATAATTGCATCACAATGAAAAGCTGAAAACGACTACACCGTAGATTTGATCATTTGCATGTTAAGTAGAAAATACTTATGAATGAATTTGTCAAATTTAGACTCGGTGCACATCAGTAAGCCAAGCATCCTAATTCACTCTGAGAAAAAAACATGCTTAAAAGTGTCTACATAAAGTTGGTGTGTTCTCATAGGTGTAAGTATAATGTTGAACAAATTTCTGTAAGCATGATAATGACCGTTTCAATCCTTCGAAGTTCTTTCCAAAAAGGTATGTTATGATTTTTAGAAATCAAAGAGGTTGTAAAATATGCATGACCATTTCAATCACCAAATAGTCACAAAAATGTACGTATGAAAAAACTTGGACCGCAATTTCAAAGTTCTGTATTGCACTTTATGCAAAGCCACATATATATTCATAGGTGTATAAAATTGAGAAATGATTACAAAGTACTCTAAGTTCATGAAACCATTGCACTACGTACCCATCGTAGGTGTCCCCTTAGAAACTACCTAGACAGTAATGAAAACCTCTATGTACCATCACAGGTGTCCCCTCAAGAACACTCGGGCAGTAATGGAATATGTACACTTCTATGTAGTCCCCTCCAAGAACACCCGTGGCAATAAGAATGTGTTACCCTTCGCATGGTGTCCCCTCTAAGAACACATTCCGGGCATAATGACTGATAGATACCCATCATAGGTGTCCCTTCTATGAACACCCGTAGGCATTTATTGTAGTTTATCGTTCAAATACCGCTACGCTAATTCGTAAATCATTTCAAAAGTAAAATATGTATTTGAGATCAAAAAAAAATTAAAGTTTAGATAATGTATCCCATTAGCGAGCTATGTAAATGAGTATGTAAACACCCAATGCATATGACCCATATGATGTCAAATACCTATTAATGAATGTGACCTAATGCACATGACCCATGACCCATATGAATTAGTCATTATCACCGGTCATGCATGGGTTCCATTACACTAGCTATAATCCACTACCACCCCAATGCACATGACCCATGACCCATGTTAATTACCCATTGTCACCAGTCATGGATGTGTCGTAACATGAAGCTATAATCCACTACAACCCAATGCACATGACCCATGACCCATGTTAATTACCCATTGTCACCAGTCATGGATGTGTCGTAACATGAAGCTATAATCCACTACAACCCAATGCACATGACCCATGACCCATGTTAATTACCCATTGTCACCAGTCATGGATGTGTCGTAACATGAAGCTATAATCCACTACAACCCAATGCACATGACCCATGACCCATGTTAATTACCCATTGTCACCAGTCATGGATGTGTCGTAACATGACACTCTAAGCAACTACAACCCAATGCATATGACCCATATGATGTCAAATACCTATTAATGAATGTGACCTAATGCACATGACCCATGACCCATATGAATTAGTCATTATCACCGGTCATGCATGGGTTCCATTACACTAGCTATAATCCACTACCACCCCAATGCATATGAACCATAACCCATGTTAATTACCCATTATCACTAGTCATGGATGTGTCGTAATATAAAGCTATAATCTACTACAACCCAATGCACATGACCCATGACCATGTTAATTACCCATTGTCACCAGTCATGGATGTGTCGTAACATAAAGCTATAATCCACTACAACCCAATGCACATGACCCATGACCATGTTAATTACCCATTGTCACCAGTCATGGATGTGTCGTAACATGACACTCTAAGCAACTACAACCCAATGCACATGACCCATATGATGTCAAATACCCATTAATGAATGTGACCAGTGATAACCTAATGCACATGACCCATGACCCATATGAATTAGTCATTATCACCGGTCATGCATGGGTTCCATTACACTGTTAGCCACTACAACCCAATGCACATGACCCATGACCCATGACCCATAAGCACATTCATATCATAAAAGTTTAAACAAAGTCTTCACATACAATAAAAAACATACGAATTACATTGCAAATGACCAACTACTCCAAATCATACGAATTACATTGCACATGACAAACTACTCCAAATCAAGTTTTTCCATTTCATTGAGAACTTCGTGAAGTAGTGCAGCCGAATTAACTGTGTGTTGTTCCGGATGCATATGCATATCCAATGTTGCCTTTAGTACACTTATCTTTCCACGCAAGTGCTTGCAGTTTGAGCACTCTGCATTTCTTGAAGATCCTGGAGAATAGTTTGGAGGTGTTGAAGGTCCTGAAGAGTAGCTTGGAGGTGTTGAAGGTCCTGAAGAATAGCTTGGAGGTGTTGAAGGTCCTGCAGATGGAGCTCCAGGAGAACTCATCAATTGACGAAGTCGGGTCTCTTTCCATAAAAAAAATCGACATCCAAAATTTTTCGGGGGCTGTTAAATAGTAAACAAATCAATTCTTTTAACAACTAACCATGATATTTATATATTACACAAATAAAAAACATGTGATTGTTCACCTTTGATTTTGGACATGCATAGTATAGTTTACCGTAACTCTCAGGTTTATACGATTGTCGGAGAACTACATCTCCTTCTCCACAACTACACGCAAAAGCTTCAAATGGCACCATCTTCACCATCTTTTTATGGTTGTGATGGTAAGAGTGTGTGATATGTTTGTGGTTGTGATAATATCTGCTTTTATGGTATAGAAGAGTTTTTGGCGGGAGTATTTGGCGGGAGTATTAGGCGGGAGTATTTGGCGGGAGTTTTTGGCTAAAAGTATTTTCCCGATTAATCCCGCCTAGAACGATTACAAGCTACTGAGAGGTCGACCGTCGGGCTATCGAGTCGCGATTTTTTCAACCTTTGCTATATTATCGTGGCTAAAGGTATTTTCCTCTGATATTGTCGTGAAATATTTCGTAAAATTCATGACAATGTATTCCCCCCAAAAATTTCATGAATCCTATACCAAATTAAGCACAGAAACAACTCCTCCTGGAAGATCAATAGGCCAAAATAACCGTGCCACAACTCCCTCTCATCTCACCACAAATCCCGTCACCACCACAGCTCTCATCACGTCTCGTCGCTGTCACTCTCCCGTCATAGACCCACCACTCCCGTCACCACTAGTAAGTATTCTTATATATGTTCCTTTAATTTTGTACACATCGTTCTAAAAAAATCGTGTTTATGATTCTCTAATTGAAAATGTATTGATTATGCTGTAATTGAACATTTGTTTTGACATTTCCTCTTGTAAGGTATGTCAATTTCTTGGTAAAATTATCTAGTTAATTGGTTAAAATATTTAATTAGTAACCTTGTTAAGCCTATTACAACATGAACATGGAACCAGATTTGGGACTAAATGAATTATTATCTAAGCAATCATATGGTAGACAGCTTTCCCTTTGATTTACCATTCCCTTTGATATCCTCCTTTGGGCACTCATTCAAATCCTCACTGTTACTGCTACTTAAGTCAATCTTCTTCATAAACCGCTAAAGGAAATGAAATTAGGGTTCATGATCAAAAGATTTAGGACTAATAGGAGAGGTGAGTACATGGATACTCTGTATTTTTAGTCTGTTGGTATTATATATGAAACGACTGCCCCCTATACTCTACAACAAAATGGTATATCCGAAAGGAAAAATAAAGTACTGAAAGAAATGGTTAACTCCATGTTGTTCTACTCAGAACTGAGTCAAGTGTTTTGAGGTGAAGTTATGTTAACAGCTTGCTATTTACTAAATAGGGTTCCTAATAAAAGGAACAAAATTACCTCTTATGAACTCTTGACTAAAAAGAAACCAACCTGAACTACCTCGGGGTTTGGGGTTGTAGGGAAGTTGTAAGACTCTCTGATCTAAAGCTAAAAACTTTGGGTGAAAGAGGCCTTGAATGCATCTTTGTTATATATGCTGAGCATTCCAAGGCTTTTAGGTTCTATATCATTGAGCCTAATGATTCAGTTTCAATTATCTCTATAATTGAATTTAGTCTAAACAAACTATTGAGTATTTTTGAAAACCCTTGCAATGATTGGGATATGAGAAGAGATTAGAGATAAACTTTCTTTTGAAAAGGCTTTATTTTCCCCTCACTGGAAGTATCTTATACATACCATCCTACATTGCTTGAGTTCAAAATCAACTGCTTAGAATGAATTTTCAACAAATGTAGCATTAGCAATTATTTGTTTAGCTAAGGGTCAAAAGTTTAATTTCTCAAAATTAATTTTTGATGGTAGTTGAGAACTAGATCCTAAATCAATTTTTTTTTATGTATCCAAGGTTTTTACAACTATTTTTGAACAATCAAATTAAAAATCTTTCTGTACTTAAAGACATTTATAAACAACCTTTTCTTACTAAAAAGGTTTTTGCAAACATGAAAAGGAAAGACAAAAATATTTCAAGCAAAAACACACCTTTGTTTCAAAATATGTTGGCAATTCATGCAGAAGAGGGTGAAGGTTCAGGACAACCCTCTGAACCCCAACCAACACCTCCCCCTGCTCAATCCTTTCATGAAGAACAGTTATCTGATATTCCATCATCATTACAACCACAAAAGACCAAAAACATAGGAAAGGCAGAAAATTATCAAACAGGGTTCTTGATCTGGAGAAGGCAATGACTGCTCAAGCAAAGGAGATTGCTATCTTAAAGAAGAGAGTCAAGAAGTTGGAAAAGATCAAGAACTCAAGGGTTAAAACTCTTCAAGATTGGTACTTCCAAAAAAAGAAGTTTGGATAAGGAGGATGCATCTAAACATGGGAGGAATTTCAACGCAAGGTTAATATCTAAAGAAGATACCTTGTTCTCGGTTTGATGTTGTTATGTATGAAGGTATAAAACGAAACATGTTGAAGTGAGAAAGCAAAGCAATAGGTTATTGCTATTGAAGAAGTAGTTAATGCTGGTGTATCTGTTAGTACTGCTGAACCAAAAACAAGCGTCAGTCTATGGGCGGTCCCCTTAAATAGGTGGGCGGTCCCTTTAAAATTAAGGGGGTCGCCCGTGTATTTAAGGGGGTCGCCCTAGACTAGGCGCTCCCCAGTTTGTCTTTTGTGTAAGGGGAATTTTCTGGAACTTTTCTAGCCGTTTTAGGTCTGAAAATTTAAAATTCAAAATGTTTATTTTGAATAAAACATTTCTTTTAATTGTAGAAAATGTTTTGTAATGTTTATAAATATGTTTACAACATTTTATAAAAGTGTGAGGTTGAATAAAAATTTCCTTTGATCATAAAATGCATTAACCATTTATTTATTCATACCTTTAAGTGATAAAAATTTCAAAATAAAAATTTACTACTAATTACTTGTTTACGTTTAATTTTACATTGAACGTTTTTATATTTTGTGATTATCAAAACGTAAAGATGTGAAAAATATTAATAATGTTTTTAGGCATTATTTCTATCAACAATATTTATTTTGAAAACATCATTAATTAGATAGAACTTTTAATTACGAAGACGTACTCGAAAGAATCTATAACAACCCACAATTTTTATAAATGTAAATATCCATCTATTAAGTTAGATGATGTACAATCTATCAGTTATATATGAACTCACCTTTTTCAGGGAAATTTTTTGCTTTATTACATTACATTACTTTGCCAATATCTCAATATGCAATATAACCTGCATAACTCAAGTTAACGGACTCGGACAACCTACGTATGGAAATCCTATCTTCATATATGTCAAGCAAACATCATAACATATCAAGTCAATATCATAATATCATTATTACAAGGTACATTATTCCTAAAAGGTACCATTTGCAACATCATATCAAAACGGGCTTTAAACCATTATCGGATGCCCTAAACCCTAATCTCATGGAAGGGTTAACCCCTAAAGTGAATGCACAAGCTACTAAAGCATATGTACAAGTAATATAACATCTCATTTGAAATATATAATCTCTTTAAATCAAAGTACAAGTCCTTAAAAGCTCAATGCATAAGTCATTAAGCTCAATCCCTAAAATAGCCGTTTTACCTCCGTTTTCATCCTCATTTCTTCACTATCACTTATGTTCAAGCTACTATACTCATTTTACAATATATGAACCCTAATTATTCCATACATAAGCTTTCATACATCTTTTTGCACTCAAAACCCTAATTCAAAACCCTAAACCCTAAAACCGAGCTAGTTTCTAAACCATGACCTTTTTCTTGGCTTTTATCCATTATAAACCCAAACCAACACTAAAATGAGTTGTAAAATATCATATCAATCTTATTCAATCATTATTTCATCATTACTTCATCATTTTACTTCACTTGTATGTAAAATATATCTTAGAAACCCTAAATGTACCTAATTGGTTCATTTAACCCGTTTACTTGTTTTAAACCATTCTAATCCCAAATAATCAACCAAGGGCCATTGTAAACTCATAAAATAAGTTTACAAATCATCATCTATCATTTACTTGGCAATGTGCAAGAAATCAAAGCTTAGAAAACCTTAACGAATCCATAAAACCCTAATTATGCCCTAATTGTGATTTTGACCCGTTTTCTCAATTTCAACCCATTTTAACTTAAACCAACGACCAAAATTCATTAATAATACTTTATATAAGCCCTAGGATTTGTATTCCATCATTCCTAATCAAAAGTATGCAAAATATAAGCCAAGAAAGTCAAGAAAACCCTAAACAAGCCCTAGTTACTTCATAGACCTCCACCATTTATTTCCTAGCTTCTACACATCATAACCTAGACCCTCTATGTGTCAAGACCAGATCATAACCCTTGCTTACTCCTTGCTACTTCAAATGGGTATAAATAGGGGCATAGTGTGTTCATTCTTCTTCATCCCCCACTTCCTCCTCTATAACCCTTCATAGAAGCAATTCTTTGCTCTAATAGATCCTAAGTGATCTTAAAAAGTCTCAAGTACAGAAAGGAAGCAAAAGAAACCAAGAAACAAAGCCCG
>BQNB010138595.1:6615-17685 GCA_026074375.1 Tanacetum coccineum | reverse complement strand
GATCAAGACTTTGTTTGAAACAACAATAAGGAAGGTAAACACTTTTGTTCTAATAGAGAGTGAAGTTGACAGAGCAGTTTCTGAGTTAGCAGCTGGTAGTTCAAAAGGGGCTGCAGAAGAACTTGATCAAGAAAGTTCTAAGAGGCAAAAGACTGGTGAAAGCTCAGAACTAGCTAAAGAAACAAGAGATAAAGAAGCTGATGAATTGTCACAAGAAGAGCTACAATAAATGATGATAATAGTTCTAGAGCAAGGGATGAGTGTTGAAGCCTTACAAACTAAGTATCCAATAATTGACTGGGAGATTTACACTGAAGGCACTAGGAAGTACTAAAAGATCATCAGAGTTAGAAATTATACTGAGGTACATCACTTCTTTGATGATATGCTGAAATCCTTTGACAGGGATGACTTAGTGATGTTGTGGAGTCTGGTTAAGGAGAAGTTCAATTCAATAGAACCAACTGATGACAAAGAAAGAGAGATATGGGTTGAGTTGAAGAGATTATTTAAACCAGATATAGATGATGAGTTATAGAAGCTTCAAAATCATATTCATGATTTAACTTGGAAGCTATATGATTCATGTGGAGTGCATCATGTGTCTACATAGAAGGGAATAGATATCTACATGCTGGTAGAGAAGGAGTATCCCTTGTCAAGAGGAACTCTTACATTGATGTTGGTCGCAAAGCTCTTGGTGGATCAAGATAATGAGATGTCCAAAGAACTTCTTAGGAAGATATTTATGTAGGTTGAAAGATCAAGAAGATGAAGTGTTTGGAAGAATCTTCTCAGATTTACAAAGTCACAGCTTAAGAAGTAGAAGAGTGTTTGAATACATCCTCCTGAGGTTCAAGAAGATTTTATTCAAGAAACTTAATGATTAATATGATGAATATCAAGTTTAAGGGAGGATTGTTGGGAATAAAAGGATTCTTAACTGTTACTACTGCTGGTTCAAGTTACAACTGCTGGTTGGAGTTACTACTGCTGCTCAAGATTGAAGAAAAAGTTCTAAGTCATTACTACTGCTAGTGTAATATTAGTACTGCCAGTACAAAATGTTACTACTGCTAGAAGTGTTTCTGCTGTTAGAGTTAAGTTAGTACAGTTAAGGCATAAGTTAGTACTGCTTATGTGATAGGAATGAGATATATTAGGAAAAGATATGTATGAGTAGAAAACGCGTTGTAAGCCCATTAGGGTTCCTTGGTGTATAAAAGGAGACCCTAGGGCATGTAGTTTATATATCTCATTCATATACATTCATAGAATTCATAGTTTATAGCTTCAAGGTTTTGTATAACCCTAACACTATCAAGAGTGTTCGTATTAATATATTGAGGCTTAAAGTTTGGTATTATACAATCTTGTTTGTTACTGTTTTATTACTTATTCTTCTTAGTATCATAGACTAGATTCCGCATAGTCTTTGATATATTCAATCAAAGTTTCTACCATAGTTGTCTTGGATTTATTCAATATAACTAAGCCTTTTACAAGCTAAGCAAGATCTATTCAAGTGGGATCAACATAAATCCAATTCACCTTTAGTTGGTTTTTGAGTTGTTATTATTGACGGAGCATAAGGAAGATCGAGTCCTGAACTGATTTGTCCAGAAGTCATTCTTTGAAGCCAGGTTTTTAAATGCTTGTTCAAAAGCATAGTTGAAAAAGTAATCAAATGTCACGTTCATGGTCTCCATGATTTTCTTTGTCCTTTGGTTTTAAACTCTATAAGCACAGGAATTAGCAGAATAACCAATGAAAAAGACAATATCATCTTTTGCACCAAGCTTCCCAATATCTTCACGATCATTCTTGGGATAACAGAGAACCTCAAATACATGAAGAAATGAGATATCTAGTTTTCTGCCGTTAATGAGCTCGTATGGTGTTTTGTCAAATCGATGATGAATGATAGAGCGGTTTTAAGTATAGCATGCAGTAGCAATTGCTTCAGCCCATAAGAATAATGATGCACGAGAAAAAATCAGCATTGTTCTAGCAGCCTCCGCTAGCATGCAGTTTCTTCGTTCCACTACACCGTTTTGTTGAGGGGTACAGACAGAAGATGCTTGATGAGAGATGCCGACACTATTAAATTATTCTTGAAGCACTTGGTTCTTAAATTTTGTGCTGTTGTCACTTCTTACAATAATGACTGGAGCTTGAAGTAGAACTATAATCTTCTTGAGAAAGGTTTTAATCTCCTCTAGTGCTTCATCTTTTGGTCTGAGAAAGACTACCCAAGTGTAACGGGAGTAGTCATCCACAATCACCAAAACATACCGCTTTCCATTTATGCTAGCGATTCTCATTAGACCACACAAATCCTATGAAGAAGGTGTAGCCTCTGCTTATAATTTAGAACAGGTTTGGGTGGGTGAGATGCCCTTTTACTTTTTCCTTGCTTACAGGAGAGACAAAGATATTCTTTATGGTATTTGAACTTTGGAAGACCGGTGACAAGATCGTTTCTGGCAAGGTCATTTATGGTGTCAAAGTTGAGATGGGATAACCGTTGATGTCATAGCCATGACTTGGTAGACGTGGCCCGAGCGATGAGGCAAATTGGAGATGCAGAGGCCATATCATGGAGATTGATGGTGTAAAGGTTTGTTGTACGACTTCCTTTTAACAAATCAACTCCTTCAAGATTTTTGACGAAACATATGTTTCTTCTAAAAGCGACCTCTAAATCTGAATCACAAAACTGCCCAACCGAGAATAGGTTGTGCCCCAAGCCCTCAACGAAATATACCCTGGTGATCAAAATATTTCCCTACTGAAGATCACCGAAACCCAGAATTGCAGCAACATGATCATTTCCAAAGCGAACGGTTCCTAAAAACTTCCAGACGAAGTTGATGAGAAGCTTTAGATTCTCGGTCATATGGTTGAAACAACCTGAGTCGACGCACCACAAACATATTTCGATAACCTGCCAAGAGAAAAAGTGGAATTTGGAAACCGTTTGATTGTAGGTTCTTGAGGGTTAGGAGTACATGCATTATCACCATTTGATTCACTGGATGCAATTAACTTTCCTTTAATGTCAAACATCTTTCTAGTGGGTGACCACCTAAGGCGCATTCTAGGTTTACTAGGCTTAGGTGAAGCAAGTCTTTCTTTGGACCCTACATTCTTCGATATCCATATATGTGCCTTATGTTTCGTTTGATTTGCAATATTAGAAATATTTGCCTTTTGTTTCTTACTACAAGAATTCATGCCATTCACATAATTAAGCACACAAGAATCATGATTTGCAGTAACTAAACATTGCTTACACATAGCACAAACAATTTCAGATTTATCATTCCGAATAACAAGCTTAATGTTATTACATTCATATGACATATGTTTCTTATTTTTAGAAAGCAGTAAATTCCTAGGGTGATCTTCTACTTTGACTTCTTTATTCTTGATGTGACTACTATTAGACGCAAAAGGGACCATATCATTCTTTGTATTGCTCATAGGCTGTGGCCTTCTGGTCTTAGTAGTGATGTCTACTCCTGTAGAAGAGAAATCATTTGAGTCATAATTAGCAGCTTTCTTAGTGATGACATGAGGTTGTGGAATAGTGATCAGATTTGTCCTAACGCTTGCTTTAGTTGGTTTGTTAAGCACAAACTTTTCTTCCCTATAGTTCTTAAAAGGATTAATCCTAAACATTCTAGGGGCAATCACTTTATCATTTTCTACAACTTTTGATTCTTTGGTGGTAGGTACCGAGTTTGAAGTGACTGGATTTGACAAATCATTCATCTTATCGACCTTTTGAGGAAACCAAGTTTTTGAAAAATTTGGACGTTCAGATTGAAATGCATTTGGTTGTCTTACAACAAACTTGTTTCTTAAAGATTGCAAAAATGGTTTCCTCTCGGTTGATTGATTTGCAAATTTAGTATTCATACTCGTACCTTTGGTGGTGTCCTTTTGTTCAGAAACCTTATCGAATAACTGGGCTCTTAGCTTAGCCTTTTCATAAATCGTGTCATGTAATTTGTTTTGCAAAGAGTCAATTATTAATTTGGTTTGAGTCGTGATATGGGCTGAAGTTGGGGAAAGTCAGCTTATTGGACCGGAGATTGTGCAGGAGACTACAGACGAGATTATTCAGATTAAGGAAAGGTTGAAAATTGGCAAAGGTCACCAGAAAAGCTATGCTGATAAGAGGCGTAAACCTCTTGAATTTAAAGTCGGGGACAGAGTGTTACTTAAGCTATCTCCATGGAAAGGTGTGGTATGATTTGGTAAGAAATGAAAGCTAACACCACGGTATGTGAGACCAATTGAAATAGTGGAGTGTGTTGGATCGGTAGCTTATCGGCTGAAGTTACCTTAGGAGCTGAGCTGTATTCACGACTGTTAGAAACACGAAAAGTATCGGTCACTTCCAATAATAGTTAGTCAAAGCCCGTAGTTAGTCCAAAGTAATGATAGTAATCTAATCTGGCCAAAAGGCCCATGGAAACCCACAAGCTAACCATAGGCCGACCACTAGGGATGTATAAATACCCTCTCCATGCATTGGAGAGGGTGTCGGTTGTTCATTTATTTCATACACTTAATAAATTTTCTCTCATGCTTACTTTCTCTCTCTAAAAGTGTTCATCAAACCACTCTCTCACTAAAATCACCTCTCTTTCCCTCATCATGTATGTTATTAGATAGTCTTCAATTGGTATCAAGAGCCATGGAGTGGTGTGTTTAGTTTTGTGTTTTACATTTGGTTCGTGTAGTTTTGTCGCCAAAACCGTACCTTTTTATTTTTTTTCTTTGTTTCGAAGCTTCTCCTTACACTAAAAGATCATTTACATAGGTAAAGTTGATCTAATATCCTTGGATATAGGTGTATGTGCTTAGAATCATTGAAAAATATCACTTTTGGTCATTCTTTGTGTTCGAAAACCTTTATAAGGAACAAAATCTTGATTTTAATTTTTTCGGCTTAAAAACTTAAAGGTTCTATTTTTCTTGGTCCTTTAGGTTAGTAACACTAGTTGTCCAAGAATTATGCCAAAAACAACCATAAAAAAGGTGTCTTTTTGTGTTTTAAAATTTTGGATTTTGGACTAGTATCAACCGAACTACTGAATTTTAGTATCAACCGATCTACTTCTTTTTAGTGGGAACCGAACTACTAGTTTTTCTTTTGGAACCGAACTACTAGTTTTTCTTTGGGAACCGAACTACTAGTTTTCTTTAGGAACCGAACTATTAGTTTTTCTTTAGGAACCGAACTACTAGTTTCTTTTGGAACCGAACTACTAGTTTTCTTTTGGAACCAAACTACTAGTTTTTCTTTCAGAACCGAACTACTAGTTTTCTTTTGGAACCGAACTACTAGTTTTCTTTAGGAACCGAACTACTAGTTTTTCTTTAGGAACCGAACTACTAGTTTCTTTTGGAACCGAACTACTAGTTTTCTTTTGGAACCGAACTACTAGTTTTCTTTTGGAACCGATCTACTGAATTCTTAGTTGTAACCGATCTACTAATTCTAGTTGGAACCGATCTACCTAAGTTTGGCTGAAACCGACCTACTCAATTTTCAAAATTATACGGTTTATTTCTTTGACTTGTAAAATCCCGTGAAACATTAACTTGTTTTCCCGGTTTTGTCAAGAATTGTAAAATCCCGTATAAGTTTCAAGACATAAAACACGTAAAAGACAACTTAATTAAACACAATTTCTTTCTACCACCGTTCGATCAAACAAGTAATCTTCTAATTTAGAATTTCTCATGCGACCTCTTGCTGACAAGCGATTCTTTCGGGTGATGAGACCAAATATGTCCACTTATGTGGAATAGGTTATGATCGATTCTTGGAAAAGAGAATGGAGCTATACATGAGAATTAGTACACCATAGACGAATGGATCCTTGAATCGTTTGAAAATGATCCCACTATCTGGCCTACAATTGAGGAAATGGTGTGACTAGGCCAAGAAAATACTCTGAATTAACTCCTGCAGATGCAATTCTAGCTGTTGTGTGGTCGAAAGCAACATTATCATTCTCCAAGGATTACCACCAGAGGTCTATGCACTTGTTAGCAATCATCGAATCGCCAAGGAACTTTGGAAAATAATTCAACTTCTCATACAAGGAACTTTATTGACGAAACAAGAAAGAGAGTCTAAACTATATGATGAATTCGATAAGTTTGCTTATAATAATGGGGAAACACTACGTGATTTCTATTTAAGATTTTCACTGCTACTCAATAACATGAACATCTACAATGTGAAACTGGAACAATTTCAAGTAAACATCAATCAGTTTTTTAAACACCTTCCTCCTGAGTGGAGAAAATTTATGACAGATGTCAAACTGGTTCAGGACTTGCACACAAATAATATTGATCAGCTTCATGCTTACTTGGGACAACCTGAATTCCATACATGAACGCAACTTAGATCAGCTTGATTTGGTTGCAAACCATCAGATGACCCAGTCTCCTTATCAAACTCATACCAAAACTCTCAATTTCAACCATAAGTTTCACTATATCAGTCTCCATAGCACGGATTACCTTATCAGTCTCAACAATACTCAAACAATCAATCATCAACACCTCTTTCAATCACTTTGTAGGAAACTAGAAGGGGGGGTTGAATAGTTTACTGGTTAATTTATCGTTTTAAAAACTTTGCTTAAACATTGTTAGATTCGAGTTATATGTCAATCAATCAACAATATGAATTACAACTAAATATCTAATATAATGAACTAAGTAAGCAATAACAATAAAGAGGTAGAGAAAGAAACGATCAAACCAAGACACCATGATTTATAGTGTTCTGCATGAAGCACTCTTCGTTCTACTCATTCCCGAGTACTCACTCGAGATTTGTGTCACTTATGTCATAAAAGCTTCCTTTAGGGCGGAAGAAAACGTTTACTCACGTCGCACCCTGTTGGTGGGGCGTGCGGAGGTGGTGATGATGACGAGGGTGGCATGGAGATGGAGGTGATAAAGATGTGATGATGATGGTGTAGATGGTGTATGACGATGGTGGTGGCAGTGGCGCGTGGGGCGAGTGGCGTGGTGGATCGGGTAGATCGGAGTGGGGGGAGTAACTTTGGTCTTCGCCGGAACACTCGCCGGAAAAGTTTTCTGGCGGTGGTGAACGGCGGCGGCGGTGGTCGAGTGGTGGCCGGACATTTTGGGAGAGAAAGAGTGTATTATAAATGTGTAGGTGTGTATAAGAGATGGAAATGAGATGAAATGTGTAAATTTTTTATATATATATAAAAACTATAAAGAAAAGTGACATGTTATTAATAGATGGGGGGTAAAAAGTGTAACATTTTTAATATACTTTTTGATAGAAGCGGTTCGGGACTCGTTTGAACGACTTAACGGACGATTCAAATCTCGAAACTTGCGCCATTGTTTTTCGAATCATTTTTCTGATAAAAATGAGTATTCGCTTGATAATATTTCATAAATATTTTATAACATTTAATAAAATATTTGTTATTCATTTTGTGAACCGGTTTCGCCTCGTCCGAAATAAAAATGAATTTAAGCTCGAGTATTCGCGTTATCAACAACGCTTTTAATTAAAAATGATGACTAATTTATTTAATATTTTTATTAAATAAATACTGATAATTAAAAACAAATTTAATTATTTTTGTGTGTCCGCGTTGTATGTTGTCCGTATAATCTTTGCGGTGTTGTTTTAGCCCTTTTCGGCTCGTTTCCAGGTCTCGGGCAAAACTAAAAAGTTGTCTGTGTCGTTTTACTTCAAATTGCTTTTTGAAGTCCGAATAATGAAAACGCTCATCGCTTTAGACGATGGTCGTTCTTATAAGTGCAAGTCAAGACCCTAAAATAACGTTTTTGGACATTATTTGTATTAACAATCTCCCCCTTTTTGATGATGACAAAATATAAACTCATTTAGTATAAATTTAAAAGTTTATAAATTATTAATGAGTTTAATTCTACTTCTCCCCCTTTTTGTCGAATCCAAAAAGGTTGATCGTCGAGTTGAGTAGAGAGAAAGAAGTCGACGATTAAAGACTCCCCCTTGATGTAAGCTCCCCCTTGTTCGGGGCACCAAGGGATCGATCTTACGATAATTTGTTTGCTACAAAACAAGATTAGAGGTACAAGAGCAAACAACCATAGCATGACAAATATCTTAAGGATTCAATCCACACATTTTGAAGCATAAATAAAGTTCATTGAAATACATAAATAAACCATATATAGTCACAAGGACAATATATGAGAATACAAGCATACATAATCAAACTTAAGACATAACATATTAAGTCATCTAATGAGAGTAGACTAGTAGATGATTCTTGACTTCAAAGAAGATATTTCAAGGAGAGTTGGTAGTGATGGATGAAGGAAAAAGAGTTGAGGGCCCAATTAAGAGAGATTTAATTCGGTTAAGGTCATCTTTTAAAGTATTGAATGCTTTTTGAGTACCCAAGCAACAATGATAAAAGTCCGAGTGAAAGTTGACTTAGTCAAGGAAAGGAGGGTGAGTGGATGGTGTAGAAGAAGGTGAATGACAAGTTAATTCGATTACATGTTGGATATTGATATCAAGATTTGAAAGGTGTAGAAGTTCATGCAAACGGTTTTCATGAAGATTTGGAATAGAAGTGTGTGGGTGTAAGGAGGAGGATGTAATATTTAGTGAGTTAGGAGAGGGTGGCATGGGAGTGTTATCAAGGATTTGAGAGATTGGTGGAGATGTAGGTAGACAGTGATTTGGAGATAAAGGAGGTGAGTATGGTAAGAAATGAGTGTATCTACAAGAATTAATGATTGATTTGTGAGACTTTTCACCATAGTTTCTAGGAGAAGACATATTTGAGGTGATAAGAGTAGTGGTGAAGAGGGTAATGTTTATATAGGAGAGTATATGGTAAAGCATGATATGCTAGTATTGTGGTGTAAGAAAGTGTTTTGATGATAATGGAAATGATTAAATAAGCTGTCAAATAAGCCCTTGAGTTTAGCCTTTAATCTCCCCTGGTGCAAAGGGGAGATTTTAAGCCCCTTTCTCTTAAACTTCTAGTGTACTTAAGCCCAATCTCTTGGCTTATTTCAAGAGCCTATAAGCTCTTGTATAAGCCCCTTTAGTTTCAGCTCTTAAAAAGCTTATTTGATGGCTTAATTTTAAGCCTCAACTTGCCTTTTGACTGTTTTTGTTCAAGCTTAGGTGTAGGGACTGCTTATTTTTTCACTCTTGCTTATTTAGCTTATTTCATAAGCTCATTGTTGCTCTTAACAGCTTATTTAGGGTAGATTGTTAAGATTTTTGCTTATTCCTCTACCATTTTTTTTGTGTGTTTTTTTTTTTTTTTTTTTTTTTTTTTTACCTAGCTTATTTGTCCAAAACCTTAAGCCATTTTAGCCTTGTAAGCTTGTTTCAATTTCTGTCATTAAGCCCTCTTTCCCAGCTTATTTAGTCTTAGCTTTTAAGGTCATTAGTGCTTATTAGGTTAGCTTAGATAGTCCTTTTAGCTTATTTTTTTTCCTAGCATAGCTTAAGTGTCCATAAGTGCCCAACACCTTAAGCCATTTGAGCCTTAAGCCTTGTTTTTAGCGTTTTTTCATTAATAAAAGCTGATTTTACTTATTTTGTTTTAGTATCTAGCTTTGTAGCTATCTCTAGGTATAGTTAGTCTTTTTAGCTTATTAAATCAAGTCTAGCTTAAGGGTCACCATAAGCCCAAAGACTTAGCTTTTCTCACTTTTAAGCCACTTTAAGCAAAACTGTCATTTTTAAGCTGATTTTTTAGCTTATTTAGAGCTTATCACAAAAAGTTGTAGTTGACAAAGTTGTTAAGCCCCACGAGCTTAACAACTTTGCTTTTTGAAGTTTTCAAAAAAAAAAAAGAGGGAAAGACAAGAGGTCCGGGTGAGCAAGACTCGAACCCGGGACCTCTCGATACGATCCCCCTTTTGTACACACCCTCACCGCTGCGCCCTTGGGACTTTTCTGTCATAGTCCCAAGGGCTTGAATATTTATACACATTTTGTCCATTTAAGCTTATAAGCTGTTATCAGCTTATTCGGGGCTTATTTCTTAAGCAATTTTTTGTTTCTTATTTTTCCTAGGTTTAAGCCAGTGTCTAGTATTTTTTGTAAAAATTTCAGAATTTTTCGAAGTCATTTACTATTTTTTATAATTTAATTTAGTTAAAAGTTTTAAAAATTCATAAAAAATACAAGAATTATCAAAAAATTATTTTTCTTTTTTAGAAAATTTTATTTTGTCATATAGTTTGTAGGAAAAATTTAAGAATTTTCGTAGGGTCATTTTTACAACTTTTCATTTCTTAAAGAACGGTCCGGGTGCGGTTTTTTGTCTTGACTCGTTTTTGGGTCAAACGAACTCCGTTTTCGGTCTAGTCTTTTTCATTCTTCGTTATTTGTTCCCTAGAGTAGTTTAGAACCAAAAATTTCTTCGTAGGGTTAATTTTAAAGATTTATAATGTTTTTTTCTCTCCTATTGTTTCGGATTTGTGCACTCGTTTTCTAGTGTAATTTTCATAATTTCTAGTTATTCATAAAACGTTTTGTTGTATTTGGTTATTGTTTAATTTGACTTTTCCACACTTTCAATTCAATTCTCTCCTTCAAACTCAAATCTTCGACTGTATCGATTCTCCAGTCCAGCCTCGTTGGGGATAAACGACCCGGGAACACTCTATACTACTTCTCGGTTTCATTGATTGTTGTTTTTAGATTTTTATATTTTATTATATATTATATATATTTTAAGGTGTAGTTTAGCAGCGATCAATTTTTGGCGCCGCTGCCGGGGAGGCTGTGAAAACGATTTTCGTTACGTTTGACAAATTGTGTTTGAATCTGTGAATATTTTCTTTTATAAAAAAAAACAAAAAAAATACAAAAAATAAAAAAAAAATACAAAAATATTTTTCATTTTCTTTTATTAGTATAATTATCAGATAAAAACCAAAGAAAAAACCAAAAATATAAAAACATTGTCCATAAAAAAGAAATAAAATTCACAAATTGGTAAAAATACCAAAATATAATATTCTCAA
>BQNB010138594.1:0-17685 GCA_026074375.1 Tanacetum coccineum | reverse complement strand
ATGGCGACGTTGTATAATGGATTGGTTTTGGGTGTAACATGCGGTAGCGACTACCTCGGCCCATAGAAATAAAGGAGCTTTCGCGTAGATTAACATTGTTTGAGCGGCTTCAACAAGAGTACAATTTCACCTTTCAACGACACCATTCTATTGTGGAGATCGTGCAACTTATGTTTCATGAGAGATACCAACACTATCATAATAGCTACACAGAGTTTGATTGACAAACTTAGTTCCATTATCTGTACGAATAGTCCTGATAGGTGTCTTTAATCTAACTTGTATCATCTTTAGAAACTTGATTATGAAATCAGGAGCTTCATGATGAGGATGTACTTTTTCCCATTTATACTTGCAACATGCATAGGCCCACAAAGATCCATGTGCAAAAGATATAGTTTTTCCTGATTTGTGTCTTCAGATTTAGCTTTATGCAATTGTTTCTTGCTTTTGCCTATAGTACATGCCGAACACAGATGATCCTTTTCAAATTTCAATTTGGGAAGACCTCGTACGAGACCATTTTTAGCCAAATGATTAATAGCACCAAAGTTCAAATGTGACAATCGTCAGTGCCATAACCACGATTTGGTCTTTGAGGCTTTGGACAAGAGACAAATTGAAGAAGTCGCCATTATATCCCTAATTGACAATGTATAAAGGTTTATTTCCTAAGAT
Source organism: Tanacetum coccineum (assembly GCA_026074375.1). Lineage (NCBI taxonomy): Eukaryota > Viridiplantae > Streptophyta > Magnoliopsida > Asterales > Asteraceae > Tanacetum > Tanacetum coccineum. The sequence goes on along the minus strand of BQNB010138594.1, from coordinate 17,007 downwards.
CCTGAGAGTAAATCAACACCTTCCAGATTATGAACAAAGCACGTGTGTTTTCTGAAAGCTACTTCAAGATCTGAGTCGCAGAATTGACCAACGGAGAATAGATTGTGTCCTAGTCCTTCTACATAATAAACTCTTGAGATTGTTATATTCCCTATCTGATAGTCACCATACCCATAATCTTTACAATCTGGTCGTTATCGAACTTAACAGTATCAAAAAACTTATGAACAAAATTGGTGAGCTGAGAGCGATCTACAGTCATGTGCTTTGAGCATCCGGAGTCTAAATACCACAAAACAATTTGGACAACCTAAGATCGACAGAAGAAGAAGAAGATGGAGCAACTGAAGTATTAGATCCCCGAGATGTACCGAGTTTCGTATTGTTAGAAATCACAAATTTTGCAATCTTAGGTTTGCTATTGGAACCATTAGTCTTAGGTACCTTAGGTCTCCTAGTATACACCTTAGTTGCTACGTATTCTTGTGTGACTACTTCTAGAGGAATGGGTTCCCTAAGAGGCACTTTATTAGTGGCGGTAATCCTAGTTAAAGGGCGCACATTTTAAACTAAAATGAAAATCCTTCTTGTGGGTCTCCAGTTATATCCAATTTTAGTAAACACTTTTCCTATAGATTTCCATTCTTCTTTCTTTTTAGCTTTCTTAACAGACTTAGATTTGAAACTCGCATTCATATCAGAAACAAATTTAAGAAAGCACAATTCATGTCTAGCATCAAACATACAACTATTACATTTAAAAAACATTAGCTTAGAATTTGGATTTAATTTGGCATGTTGCACATTTTCATTTTTTAGATGGTTCAACAACACAATTTGGTTTATTCAAACAAGACTTAACTATCTTAAAGTGGTCTTCTACTTTATTCTTCTTCTGGGTACTACTTGAAATCTACAGGATCCTATCATTCTTTTTATTGTCTATAGACTTTTACCTGCTAGATTTAGTAGACCGGCTTACTCCTGTAGAAGTTGACACCGAATTGTTAGTGGTATGTTTGGTCTTTGTTTAGGAAGAGACTAACTGTTTTTGGGATGTGCTTGATGATATGACAATTTTAGCAAACCTAACTGTTTTCTTTTTGTTGATAGGCGTGACAGCAACTAATTTCTCACTAGGTTTGTGAATATCAGGGCAAGTATCTCTAACATATCCTAGCAACTCTTGAATCAGCTTAACATACTTACAGGCAGAGTAAGATGCACTATCTAAAGGGTTTAGTGATTTAGCTTGTTCAACTATCTCCCTAAGAATAACAGCTTGTTCCATAGTGTGCTTAAGGTAGTATATGTGAGTTTCCCTATTATTCTTATCCTTAGGAGCCAAAGTTACTGGGTCAAGTTATACATCCCTAGAGCAATAGTGGTAGCATTCGACACTTGGGCAACATTGTCAACTATGTCTTTTCCTTTGAATTTCCTAAGATCATTTTTAATATTGTTATGACAAAAACTTTTTCCTGGAGTTGAGCATTTAAATCAGTAATTTCAACAGACTTTTGATTTAATTGATTGACCAACGATTCAGCATGTTCTTTAGCCTGAACACGTGATGGTTTAATTGAATCATATAGTTGTTTATAAGTTTGTTTCAAATGCTCATTCTCAGTAATAAGTTTTGTCACACTATGTTCCAGTTCTATGTTGATGGTCTCAATCTCATCTATGTCCTTTTTCACACTATTTGTAGTGGAAGTTTTATTCAAACGTTTAATGTTTGTTTTAACTTCTCAATTGTTGTGTCTTTTGCTTGAAGCTCAGCTTTTAAATTGTTCAATTCAAATAATTGATCAAATGAAGGTTTAGTTTGGTTCACAGATGTGTTATTCTTTTGAAAAAAATTTAGTGTGTTGCATTGCAAGTTCAAGAGAAATGCAGTGTTGTTCAAGTTTACAAAAGCTTTTCAAAAGTCTATTATACTCATCTTTTTCAACCATGTTGTCTTGTTTGATAAGCTCAGCTTCAAGTTTGAGACACTTGTTGCACATTTCCACATAATTCATAGAATCATTCATAGAAACAGAAGAATTCACATTCATAGAAGTATTTATATCCAACGAAGAATTCACAAAAATATTCACATTGTCTTGAGAAATGATTTGATCCAAGAGTCGATCGTTTTCAATCAAAAAATGTTTCTTTTGAATTTCAAAGCACTGTTTGTCTACAAAATTCTGTTGAACAACAGCTTCCATCTGGTTAAAAACTGTTTGTACTTCTGTTACATCATTTAAAAGATCTTTATAAAAAACATTAAATATGTCTTTTAAGGTCTTTACAAATGGAATTATTTCTTTTGTAAAAACACCTTTAGTGTGTTCAAACCCCCATTCCCCTTCTGTTAAAGCATCAGGCGTGATCCTCTTTTTCACTACATTTTCAAATTGGCCAAGATGGTATTTAAGCTTTTTAAGGCTTGTATTAACTAGGCTTACCTTAGGAAGTTCCCGAGGAGCCTCAATTTTAACAAGCGAAGAAGCAGATTGGTCAGTATTAAGGTGTGAAGTTTGTAACCAAAAAGCTTGTTCATCAGACAGTTCTTGTTGTGGGACAAAACCTTTAACAAAATCTTCAGATAATTGATTTAACTTAGCATAATTAATTGGTTTAATGTTAACTTTCTTTTCTAAGACCATTAGATCACTTTGTTTTAAAAGCATTTTTGATCGACTCTCTTCCTCAAGCATCAAAGTCTCTTCGGAATCAGCAATTGAAATCACATTTGTTTCCTTAGCAATAACACTACCATCATAAAGCATTGGCCTAATCTACTGAGCTTTCTTAAGATAGAAAGGATTTTGAAAACCAAGAGCTTGTTTCAGGTTGTTATCATAGAAAACTTGTGGTTTTGTGAGCATATGCACAGTTTGCACGGATTGACCCATTTTACAAACAATATTTTCCAGTTATTTAACTTTCTTTTCCAAAGAAATTTCTTTATCAATATTCTTAGCTTCCTTTTTTCTTAGATTCGTTTTTGAAAACATTAAATGTTTTTGTTAACAATTCCTTTTCCTTAGATAGTTACAGAAGACTTTGTTTTAAGAAAGTTAATTCTTTTTCAAAATCCGCAAACTGTGCAATTTCTCCTAAATGATAGAATTATATCATCCATTATAAGCTTTCCTTGAGTACTTAAATCCATATTTTGTCTTTCTTCTAACAATTTTACCCGTTCTTTGTATCTTTTAAGCTCAACAGATAAGGATTCATTGGCAATTAGATTATCCTTATTGACCTTGTTACAATTAGTTACTTGATTTTACAGTTGTTGAAACACAAATAATATCATGGCATCTTATTGTGCAAAAGAATTTGTATCCTAAACAGCTGCATTTTGTGTTTCAAGCAGATATTAAGAATAAGGAATGATATTACTATCACTTGTTATTTCATTCGCTAGATAATTCACAAGATGAGTTTGTTCAGAATACGGCCTCTCTTGCACACTTTGATTTAGCATATCATTATGAGTGTTTTCAAAGTGAGGTACCTCGGAGAGAACATTTGATCCGTAACTAGACAAATTGGCCATAAGAACTGCCTTGGCTGTAGAGAAGTCGTCACAGTCAGAATCACACGCATCCAAATCATCTGCTTGATAAGCTGCATTGTATGTAATGACCGTCTTGTAACTGGATCTTTTACAATTCTAGGGTCTGCCAAAAATTCTTATTCTTCCTCATTCAGAACTTTACTTGATCCTTGTCCTTCAACCAGAAAAACTTTATCCCTTAACCATGTAGCATCCCTTTTCCTCTTTGGCTTTTTGTACTGTCTTTCCATGTGACCTTCCATTTGGCAGTTAAAACACTTCACGACCCTTTGTTGACCTGAATTATTCCCACCTATTCCTGAGATGTTAGCCCTTTTTCCAGAAGTACCAGCAGTAAATGAACTTTGTCTTCCCTAAACTGGTTGAACAATCACCCATCCATCATGAATAGTTGCTTGTTGTCTTGGGTTGGAAGAATTCCTTAGCTGATTGTTGGTAGTTGGGAAACGAGATGTGACAAAAATAGACAGAAATGACATCATTTTGTTAATGGCATCAATAGGGTCATCTCCTTGCTTAAACACAGGAACTGCTGGACCGGAGTCTATCTGAGGAAATTCTGCAAGATGTGTTTGTTGATTAACTATGGAGACATTATATTAAATTTGATGAATAGATTATGGTTGTAGACTAACCTCTTGATGAACTGCAGATGAGTAAGCATTTAGACACGGTGCTGTCGGATAAGTACTTGAGTAATATTGTGTGGGATGAATTGATCCATATTGAGGAGACTGAGATGGTGAAAACTGTTGTGAATACTAAGGATGGTTCTATGAAGTCTGATATGTATTGAAATGAGACGGTTTATTCTGATGACTAGCAACAAGTGCAAGAGGATCTTGGTTACGTTCACGCATAATCCTAACTTCGTTAACATGCATCTCATGTTGTTCTAGATAAGCTTTGGGCTGATGGAAGTTGGTTGTATGCAGATCCCTTACAAGTTTGACATCTGTCATAAACTTACTCCATTCGGGTGGAAGACTGTTCAAGAATTTGGTATTGACTTGGAATTGTTGCAGAGACATCTTATAGACGTTCATGTCATTGATGATTTGAGTGAATCACAAGTAATACTCATGAAGTGATTCCCCTTGATGTAAGAGAACTTATCAAACGTATCATACAGCCTGCACTCTCTTTCTTGTTTTGTCAATGAAGTACCTTGCATGAGTAGTTGGACTTGTTCCCATAGATCCTTGGCAATACGATGATGATTCACAAGAGCATAGACATCTGTGAGGAGTCCTTGAAGAATGACGCTTGTAGATTTATGATCACAATTAGCTTGAAGTTTCTCAGATACAGACAATTTAGCATACTTCTTTAATCTGGTAACACCATCAACTTCAATAGAAGGCCAATCGAGTGGACCGTGTTCAACTGATTCTAGTATCATTCTCCCATGCTCTCTGTTCTGCATATAAAGTTCCATTCTGCTTTTCCAAGAATTATATAATGGGTTGTCCAACATTGGTGGACGATTGTCAGCACCAGATAGTATCATGTACTCAGCAAGAGTATTCTTTTGTCCATTTGGAATCATTGAATCCATTTTGATTTGATTTATGATAAGATGAAAGATGATCGTACAGTGATTGGAGTTTGTTGTTTCAAAGTGAGATTTGATTAATGTGATTAAATCTTTGGAATATACGAGATTTTACAATTCTTGATAAAACCGGGAAAATAGATTTTCACAGGATTTTACAAATCAAAGAACAACAGTATAATTCTCCTAACAAAAGAAGTGTATAGTTCTTCCAAGGAAAACGCATAATTCGTCTAGACAAAGATATGTATAACTCGCCTGAAATACACGTATAAATCGCCTGATGAATAACCGTATAATTCGCCTGAGGAAGTAACGTATAAATCGCCTGAGAAAAACACACGTATAGTTCACCTAAGAGATAACGTATAAATCGCTGGAGGGAATAACGTATAATTCTCATGCGTTATAACGTATAAATCGCCTGAGAAAACACATGTATATTTCGCCTGAGAGATAACGTATAAATCGCCTTAGGGAATAACGTATAATTCGCCTAAGTTATAACGTATAATTCGCCTTAATGTATAACTCGCCCACACGTATAAATCGCCTCTGTGTATAAATCGCCTGGAAGAACATGAATCTCAAAAAGAAGAAATCTCTAAAAGACTCACTTTTTTGATGTTTTTACCTGATTTTTCTCTTACTTCTTACCAATCTAAGACTATTAGAACCATAAAAACATAAACTTTAACATTTTTTAACACGAAAAATTTGAAATCAAGATTCTAGTACATAAACCCTATTTTCGAACAAAGAGACACAAAAAGATCACGTTTTATATGTTTTTAAAGGAATTTCTTGTACAACTAGTCTATACTAAGATAAATAAAGAAAAAAGTAGCAAACTTTATGGTTTTAAACCCACAAAAGATGAAGATCTTTTGGTTGGTTCAAACCAAATACACAAGTAAACAACGCACATAAAACCTTCACAAACACCCCATGGCTCTGATACCAATTAAAGGATATCTTAACACACACAAGGTATGGATTCGATCTAGGGTTTAAAGAGAGAAAGAAAGGTGGTTGGATGAACACTTAGTGAGAGAAAGAAAGAAAAGAATATTAGATTACTATGTGAAACAAATGAACAACCAACACCCTTTCCATAGCATGGAAAGGGTTTATATACCTTGTATGGCCGGTTATGGCCTTGGCTTACATGGGCTTTCCATAGGCCTTAGATTATCTAGCCTACTTAGTTTCCAAATATTAATATACGAGCTATCTAATGATATTAATGGAAGTGACTGATACTTTCGTATTCCTAATACATTCCTTCCTAGTAAAGGTCATATTCCTTTAGTATTCTTCCCATATATTATATTTTCTTTTCAGCCATGTCCTTTAACTTTTCATTTGCCACCTTTGGTTCCTCAGCTTGAAGCTGCTTGAACTCTTTGGTAGTTTTAATGGCTTGGACTTAGGACTAAGCTTCCTCATTAGATAACTTCTTTCCTTAATACCATTTCAATCTTTATTCTCTTTTCTTTTTCTAATAGTGTATCAAGCTCTTTATAATGGACGATTACTATCTTTACATATTCAAGTTAATAAGGTACCAAGTTAGGTTTTGAAGAAGATTCAGGAACAGCTGCTGAGGATGAGGGAATGTAAGGGTTGATCATAGGGATTGATAATAATGAGTGTTGATCCAGATTAACTTCACGGTGTGGGAGTTTAGCCTCGGTTAATTCAAAGACCATTGCATCTTCCATGCCAAGAAAATTCTTCTTCCCTTTGTTATCTTCAGTTTCTTGTTTAGATGAATATGGCCCAATGATTAATTATACTAAAGTAGATCAAGAATCTCATAATCCCATACCTTTTCCTCCTCCTCTTAGTTTCTAAGTTAGGTTCCAAAAAAAAACAACAAAGGTTATAATTGTATTTGGTTTAGGGCTCTCAACAAAGGGTGATGTTTATGGTGGAATAACTTATAAGGGTGTTGCTTAAAGAGGTTCCTGAATAGGTTCTTAAGAAGAATCTAATGCTTTCTCCCTAGCAACAGTTGATGCATCTATAGTAAGAGGAACATATGAGCCAGTAGTAGAGACTAGAGACTTGATAAGGTTAAATATATCAACCAAGTTTGTCTTCCTCTCTAAAACAATAATCTTGAGGGAGGAAATATCAAAGGCCATGGTTTCTTATTTTACTTCAACCGATGAAAGTCTTTGACTAGTTGTCTAGGCCAAAGAATTTGAAGTGGTAGCCTGAGAGTTGTAATTGGTAGCCAAAGTCTTGTAATTGCTGGCGTGAGAGTTGATGTAGTTCTTAATTTTAGAGATGAAAAATCATAGTTCAGGAACCTTGAACTTAGAGATATCTCTTTCAAGCTTGTCAGTTTCTTGGCAGATAGATTAAGTTGAAGTATCCATAGACTTCAAGCTGTTCTTGATATCAGGAAGTTTAGCTTTAAGAGTATCAGTGATAGAATGTAAGTCTATTTTGATGGCCATAATGTTCTTAATTTGAACTTTATGTAGTTTTTCTATGTCCTCAGCAAGTGACATAAACTTCTTTCTCTGTTTCCTTGAGACTCTTAAATGTATTGCTGACACCCTTTTTCACCTTGTGCCTTAGGTCAACAAAAGAAGCCCCTCTCTCATAATCTTTATCCCCAAGCATCTCCTAAGGTTTAATCAAGGACATAGTCAGCATGCTACTGAAGTTGAGTTCTAGGAAGATTCTTAGTGAGAGGGACGTCTTTAGGTTTACCTTGTGAAAATTCAAGATGTGGAGATTTAGGGTTAGGAGATTCAGGGTGAGCTTCTTCCTTAACATCCACGGGAGAAGATGGAGTTTCCTTAAGATTAATCATTTCCTCTTCAACAATGGAAATATCATCCAAGTGAAAATCAGGTACATCTGAGTCATAATCATAATCAAGAATATCCAAAAATAAAGGAAGGGATAGTGTTAACATGTTTTGTTATCCCATACCAGTGCCTTGACAAAGATACATTAAGTCTTAGGAATCTTTCTGGTGTCCCTCAGACAAAGGTTGGGGTTGACTAATGCCTTAGTTAATATATTTTTATTGTCGTGATTCAATACCCTCAAGGGCTAAGTGAGGTTCAAACACCCTAAGGGTCAGATCCTCAGGCTCACGTAGTTGTATGTCATGAACCATGTCAAGAATTAGAGGGTGGCGAGTTTCATGCTTTGTAAACCCTAAACTATCTTCTCATCGTACAGACTCAGGGTGTGGAGAAGAGATAGATCGTGCAGACTTTGACTCATCAATAGTAATGGATTGGGGTTTGTCTTTTTCTTCACACTCTCTTCCTAAATAAGTTTTAAGATGATTTCTTAAATTGCCCCTATATGTACTTCCTGAAGCGTCTAGGGAGACAACAGGAGGCTGGCTTGATTCCTTAATATCCATGGCCATTGAGGACTATATTGGTTTCAAACCCTAGGAGTCTTCACCATCCTTTTTTGAGAAAGGGAATGGTTGTTAGTTTCTTGTGTTCTTTAACCTTGCTCATTTGAGGTACAAGTTAGATAGACTTTGACAGGTCTTTCTTTGTCATATATAAAGGACCAAGTTTTGCTCCAGACTGAGAAGCCTTAGGAGACTTAATTATGGACTTAGACTTTTTCTTAGACTTCTTGATCATTACTTCCTTAGAAGTAATTAGAGACTTTTTAGAATGCTCTACAACATTGACCATATAGGTTGATAATTCAACCTTAGAGTCAGGGTTGGAAAGTGAGTAATTTGATATACATAAGATAAAAAGAGCAATGAAATTTTTGAGTCATGAGCATACTCATAACCAAGCAAGTACTTAAGCACCAAAGAGAAAATTCTAGGGTATGACATGATATTCTTTCGATCATCCTTAAAATCTTGCGTACAAGATCATCATAGTTGATCTTGTCTATGTTGACCTTATTCCTTATAAGTAGACTGAGAGTGATCATTCAATGACTAAAAATTAACTGATCAATAGAGGATTTTTTTTCCACCAAGAACTTCGATGAAAGAGGTCATCAAGATTTTTTAAGTAGGTGATAACCAACTTTTTAAATTAGGGTTTTGAAAACAAGTTCAAGAGGATTTAAGTTTAGAAATTTTACACTGTGAAGACGAATCTTCCTAGTTCAGTCTTTACAATATTTGTGTTAGGGTTTGAAACAGAGTCCTCTGAATAATCCAGTCCAATGTATTTGACGAATTCATCATAGCGAAAGGACATGGTTTTATTCCTATCCTTGATAGTGAAGTTTATCTTGAACTTTTTATTCTTATCAGTAGTCACAAAAGCAGTATATTAAAACTCTTTAAGATAGTTTGGTTATAACAATTGTGGACAATTTGAAAAATCTTGAGATAAGAAGCAGTTCTCAAATATTTGACCATGTCTTTGAAGTGTGGACACTTTTTGGGGAAATCATAACCAACAATAACATTGTTTCCCATTATTTTTGTTGTGTCAATGTCAAACGTTTTCACCAGAGGTGGCTTTACAATAGAATAAGCAGTTATTGAAGAAGCCATTAAAATATTTGAAACAAGTTTGGAACACTTGGCTTTTAAAAGAAGTTTGAGAGATTTTTTTTGCAAAGTTTTGACACAAAAAGATTATAAAAGCATGTGTGTGTTTTAGTTTTAGAAGGGGTAATTATAGGTTGTGAAATAAATGTGTTCTTGGAGGTTAAAGTTAACTGAAATTACTTTTAAAATGTGTTGACATCCACATTTAATGCAACAATCCTACATATACCGGTTTTAAGGATATTAGCCACTGTTAAACGACTGTTTATCTGGTAGGTATCATCACTTTTTATAGTAATCAATTAATATTTTAGTTGGTGTGTGTTGCGTGTGGAAAATGAGAAAAAAATATTGATTTAAATATACAAAAGATGTGTATTTGGTAATATTTTAATTGTCAGTGTGTCTCTTCACTGTTTGGATAACTTTTGCCATAGACATCCCATAAGATGTGTGCATTTTTTTATAAGATATTATTATTTTAATGAAATATACGTTCACAACATATATCATTAAGTAACTAAATACTTAGAGTATTTAGTTCTTCATTTAATATTGCTTTATCAGGAAGTCAATTGATAACGGACATGAGGGTATAGATTATACTCCTAAATATTAATATATAAAGGAATGATCAATCAATGTTTAGCATTCCCAATTTAATAGTCAGAGAGTAGAGTTTTCATCCATAGGATATTTGCACAACAACTAGCAGCAACTATAAATTCAGACTTAGGTGAAGACATAGCCACTAGCTGGCACTTGATGTGATTTTTCTATCAAACTAACTTTCCATCAAGACGTTGACAAGCACCTGATGTGATTTTTCTATTGATATTACAGCTAGCATACTCTGAGTTTGATTATCCTTTTCAGTCAATTCCTGTGGATTTTGGATACCAGAGACCAAGACGTGGGGTACCTTTCAGGTACCTTAAAATTATCTTCACTACAATCATGTGAGATTCCTTTGGATGGGCCTCACAGCTTGCACATAGACATAATGAAATTGGTGATGCGGATATTTGTAAATGCAAAAGTTTTACAACCCTCCTAGGCAGAGTACCTAACCGTTGTAGAGTACTATAGGCAAGACTCGAGGGGTTATTATTGTTCTCTTAGGGAATAGTTTGGGTAGGCTCGAATTGTATGTTACTAGGGTCTAAAGTTTGAAGGAAGAGTATTTTTGTATGTTTATGTTTTATAGAAAGCAAGTAAAAATCTCGAGTTTTGAAGAGGGGGTTTTAACTAAACTACTAACTACTTCTAAATCTAATCTAATTATGCAAAAAAGTAAATTGTGTGAAACTCATATGGTTAAACAAATGTGTTTACCTAATCATGCACTAATCCCTAGTCGCTCTATCTAATTTTATTGTCTATCACCCTCGTTAGTGTAATGTATAGGTATTCCCCTAATTCTGCAGTGGGTTGGTCAAGTCCGTATTCTACATGACAACCTAGTCGGGCGTAACCTATCCAATACGCTCCCTCATAATAATTAATCACGCACAATAAATACTTAATTCAAAATCCACCCAAAGGTGATCTAGATGTGAAGAACTAATCACATGTATCCTCTAACCTAACCACGTTTCCCTATATGTCTTCGTTATGATATGAAGATCAAATAGCTAATTTTCTAGAGCCTAAGGTGCACACCACTAACAAGAAGCAATATAATAGAGATTACAAATTAGGTTTCATACAATCATAAGCAAACACTAATTTAATTTAGCCAAGCATGTTAATTGAGAGTGAAAAACAAAGAATCAAACAACACATAGACATATTGAATGATTAAATGGAATAGAAACTTCACTTCAATTGAACATGGAGTAACGATGAGTACAAAAAGGTTAGAAAACCCTAAAATTCAACTATGGCAGCTACTACGAATGTTCTCCCAGTTTCCACACGAAAATATGAAAAATAAAGGTTTGTATGTATAGAAGTTGTGTAAAATATAAGATGTATCTATTCTCACAGTCAAAAGAGAAAGAACTAAAGAGAAAGAGAGAGAGAGAGATGAATGATTGAACACTTAGAGAGAGAAAGGAAAGAGAACTTGGAGAGGGGTATTTAAACATGTAAAAGTGGCCGGCCATGGGCTTTGCATGGGTTATCTATGGGCCTTGGCCTTTCTACCTTTTCTAGGTTTTAAAAACTATACTACAAGCCTATTTTATGATATTATAAAAGTGACTGGTACTTTTTTTCTAACAATCTCCCCCTAAGGGACGTCACTCCATGTTACAAAACTGTTAATTCTAGCATACTATGCTTGTCCCAAGCTCGTAGTCTTTAAACATCATTCATAATCTTGTGATATGTTTTAGTGATCTTTGACTTTAGGCTTCAGCTTATTCCATTAAGCTTGACTTGTAAGTGAACTTGAACTTCTTTGAAATCATCAACCAAACATAATCTTTTATCATCATTTTGAGATATTATCGCCGTCTTGCGTACTTGTGACTTTCGGACCAACATGCACTTACTTTTCTTGAGATTGAAAGCTTGAATAAAACATCTTTCTTGAAGTTCTTTAACTTTAACACTTCATCGCTCCAAGAAGGACGTGCGGTATCAGAGTAGCAAAAGTCTTGAAACATGTACTTGAGCTTTCATGATGACTTTATGTTTGTCGGTTGAGTATGAGCATGTGGCTATGAATCTTGACTTGTCTTGATCCAATAGCTGCGACCATCAGGATTACCTGTATGAAAGGGTTAGTGATAATCAACATGTATGGACAAAAGTGGCTTTGTCACTTTGTCAAATACGGTTGTAATAACCACGGTTCCCCGTTAATCAGTATAAATACTGCCCGTGATCAGGTAGAATTCCAAAGAATCTCCTTGATAGGGTTTCGCAGCTGTACTAGCCGTTCTCATTACCAAAGTGTCTCAAAGCAGATATCACGGTAAGAGTGAACCGATAAGTTACCATCTTCCCGATTAAGCTGTCAATTCATGTTTAGCTTTCCTATATCCAGATACCCTTGTGAGACTTCCCATGGTCATAAGATTGAAAATTGATTTAGGAAAATCAGTCGGTGTGTTAAGATGCAAACGGTTTTTATAACACACCAACAAATTTATCTTTCTCAAAATTTATTCTTCAATTTGTAAGTTGGATCGAATCGATATCCAGTGTTACAAGTTTAATCCATATAGGATCTCATAAGTCACCTACCGCAGAGCTTGTTTGATGATGGCTCTGAAAGGATTTCCATCATCATTGTGAATACTTTAGTATCACTCTGATGCTCTGGCAATATCACAAGGATAATGCGTAGGACTCTTAAGTTATTACTTGTTTTCATAGTGTGTGAGCAACAAATATAATTGAATAGTGTCCTAGTGAGATTTATGGATGATCTCTTCTGGCTCTAGACTTAATAGTGCATAATTGGTTTTAGTAATCGGAGGCTGGAGCAGACTGCCACCTTTTCAATACCAACTAACTCGGAATAAGAAAGTCGATAGAAATGCGTGTAATCTTCGTGAGAAGTGAAACAATTTTCTTTTAAGAGACCTTGAGTGGTTGGGGAGGGTTGTGCATTGTGTCATTGGGTCTATGACGACTGTCTTCAATACCATGTACAAACACCTTAGTGTATAATGCAGTTTATGTATTTACCCGATTTCTCTGCCTAAATGTAAGGAGAGCTTCTTCTTTCCACACCTCTTTATCCTTACCTTTTCTTCTTCATTCTTTAACCCCTTTAGTGACTTACCAGAGACTTCATGACTATAACTTGTTGTGGTATATTCCATACTAGCTTATCTAATCGCAACAAATCCTTTTTCTTACTTTTCCCTCCTTTTTGCCATCATACCTAAGACTCCTATTCAACTATGGAATTTCCCTGGGTGATCCCTCCTATCTGGCTAGATCATGGGACCGAATACCTATACCTACCACCTTATAACTCCAAGTAAATAATTACATGGTCGGTCTTTTGGTATCATTCGCAGCCTTAAAACCATTTGAAAACATCGATCAAGGTACGTTGATATAAATCAAAACATTTAGTACCTTGATGGTTTTACTATTTAGAAATGCCCTCCTGCATATATGCATCGATAACCGAAAATGTTTAGCACATACGAGGATAGGAGTTCACACTTAAGTCTTAAAGATCACATTATACAAGTTATATATATTTTAATCACATTATCTCCCCTTATTAAAAATGTTAAATCGTTTAATATTTTGAATATCAATTGATTCAAATATAATGCTTTCAGGAAAAAAATAAACCTATTATTAGAACATTCTAATGCTCCCCCTTAAATTATGAGAGAATTATATAGTATTTGAGTGTGTTAATTTGAAAATTTTAGAATTTACTAATAAATTCTTGAAAATTCGCACTCAAACACTATATTTGCCTAATTCTAGTCTTACACTACTTATTTACATATTCACAATATTTGAAATTACGAGAGAATGACCTAAAATGTAGTAGGACAAAATATGACAGTCATAATGTTTGTTCAAGCAGCCTGAAGTCTTCTCCATATTCTATCCCACCAACAAACTTCTCCAGATTCCTCATCAACCTTATTTCAAAGAGCTGCTGATCGATCTCCTTGATCATGATGCGATACCTTTTCCTGTCTAATTTACTCCATCTTTTTTTGGGTAAGTAATCCATCTCCAAGCTAGAAGCAATATCATGAAGAACCCTTCGAACAGATGTGAGTGTGCCATCACAGAACTTGTAGAGTTCATCCGAGTGCATCAACCTGTTTCTTTTGAACTTGTCTTCATATATGATTCCTTGTGGATTGTTGTATGTAGTGTATGAGGTCATTTTGGTGATGTCAGACCTAAAAGTCTCAGGCCTGGTGATATTAAGCTTCTTCTGGTAGCTTTTGACTCCCAATTGAAGGTCTTTCACCCGCTTAAGAATGACAACGCGTCTGGTAAACATCTGCAATGCCACATTCAAGTCATAAATGACATATTTTTCAGATTAGAGAGCTTCTTCTGAACTAAGAAAAGCAACAAGTCTTCAATATCAAGCAGATTAAGTCTTGGGAAGTCACCTTCTTTGAACTTATAAAGCTGCTGATCTTATCTTTGAACTACAATCTCTTACAGATACCCGTAATCATACTACTTCATAACTTTAAAATGGGTTACTACAATGATTCTTTTTGTGGAGAAGACATCATGCTTAGACTCCATATTGCTTGCATATCCATAGAACCATTGTCGTTTTGGACCCCAGTGAGAGATTCCCCACATAGCATATTTATCATAAACTACCTTCACTGGACTCCATAGCGATGGAACCATGTCTTTTATGCCCTCAATAATATCATACTTAGCAGCCTTGGTTTTTGTTATAGAAGTCGTATATTTCCTACTTAAACTTCTACCTTTTAGATATTCGAGGTCATTGTTGAAGAAGTAGCTAGCAGGAACTACTTGACGACCTTGATTTTCAATCAATGGTAGAGGCTTGCTAAGGTCAAAGGGATATTCGTGTCCTTCAGGGTTTGTCCAGTCAAGTCAATCTGTGATAGCTTTATAACATTCTTCAAAGTGATACTCTAGTTCCACTCGACTCTTGCATGTTCCCTTGAGTAGATTAAAAGCTGATCCAACAAGGTATTCTTGTGTCAGATTCTCAATCATCAGATTATTCATGACATATGCAGAGAAATCGATGGTAGTGCTCATCAGCTCGTCAAAAGTGAGAGGAGGTTAACCTTCTTTGGCAATTTTGCTTATCCAAGTCTGAGGTGGTCTAAAATCAATTGACTTTGTAGTATTCCAATCTGAATCTGGAGTCGGAAGTCTCTCGGGTTTCTTGAACCAGACCTCCTTTGAAGCTTCCTCAAAGTTGGGTTGATCATCAATGTTACCCAAATCTTCTCTTTGATTCAGTGGCATCTCTGTGTCTACAATCTCACGTAGTGGTTCCTCTGCTTGAGCAGACTTACTAGATGATTTTGACTGAGACTTGGAGTCTTTGAAAGAGCTTGAATTTGATTCTTTAGATTTAGATCCTCTTAATGGTTCAACATCCTTGCTCGTTTTCTGCTTTTTTAACCCTTGGTCTGATCCAGCTGGAGGGTCTTCATCTTTGTCTTTATCTTCTCGGTCTCTCTTTAATGAATATACTTTACGATAAGATTCGAAGAGGTCCTTGTTAAGCTTGTAAGATTTGAATAGTTCATCGTAGAGATCTTTGTGTTCTTGAGCGCCTCGATACGATTTACTTTTTTGAATCTTGTCCAAAAGGATCTTCTTCAATTCAAACTCAATGAGTGATGCAGCTACCTCATATGTTGATTTAGGTTGAGAGGAAGATTTAGCCAAGACGATATTATTGAGTGATTCAGTAATGGAGCTTTGAATCACAGGAGTGGCATAATCAAATACTTCCTTTGGTAGGATTTTAAGAAGTTGATTCTTGACTTCATCTTTGATGATCACTTTTACAGACTTCTCAACAAGATCTATGTATCTCTTCCTCTCATCTTTAGACTTCTTTTCAAATTCTGTTGTGTATGACCTGAAAGACTTCTTAATAGAATCTTCAAGTCTTGTGCTAAGTTGAGCATCCACCATTGCAGGAATTTGTCACTTTATTGTTTCAAGCAGTTGTGCAGAATAGTCAGCTTGTTTGAGTTGAGAAAGTTCTTTTTCTAAGGCAGAAACTCTTTGATCGAATCCAAACAGGGATGAAAAATCTAGAAGAGCAGGAATTGAGGTTACAGTTGTTGCAGTTGTTAGTGCATGAGTTGTTGTTGGTGTTGATTGTTGTTGAAGAGGAGTAATGGGTGGAATTGTCAGAGGATTGGTTGATCCAGCTGCAGACGAAGTTTCTGGGATTACCATGATAGTTATGTTGAGAAGAGGTGGAGTCTGCGTACTTGGTTCTTCATGACGAACCTTGACATTCATCATAGAAACGACTTCATTGTCTGTTGGCGGAACGTTATCCAAGTTTAGAAATTGATTTGTAAAGTCGGATGAAACAGGCAAACTTTGCAATGGAACTTTAGTCTTTTGTGTGTCATGAACAGTTGTAAGAATTACATGTTCATCATCCTTGACTTGTTCATATGTGGTCTATTGAGTGCTTTCATCACGGCCAACATCAGGCATCTCTTCATCTCGTTTCCCTTCTTCTTCATACTATGTTGCTTGCAACCTTACGTTTACATCCTTGTATAATTTCTCAATACTCTTCATCATCATCATCATCATCATCAGTGAATTCAATGCTATCAAAAGTATGTACATACTCTTCTTCATGTTCTTCTTCTTCATCATCATTCTGATTGAGATTAGGTTTCTCATCTTCATCAAAATCCGTCTTTTCACTATCACTTGCTT
>BQNB010138593.1:0-17685 GCA_026074375.1 Tanacetum coccineum | reverse complement strand
CTAATGAATCTGCAGGTACACAAGGAGAACTTAATGCAGGTATATCTACACAGAAAGAAGAAATCAGTCAAGATTGCATTGCGATGCCAATTTGGAAAGATGCCTCATACTTTGATTCACCTTCCAAAGATGTTGGTAATGTTGAACCAAAATCTGCTACTGATGATCAAAATTAGGTTGACGATGGTCTACATAATGAGAGTGATGAAAAAGATAAGTTTGATGATGATAGCAGTCCTAAGGAAGTTAATACTGTTGGACAACATGTTAATTTTTAAATTTAATACTGTTGATCCATCAATTAATACTGCTAGTTCATCTGATCTAGATAGCCCTAAAGACATGTTCACAATGGGAGCTAGTCATACACTTGAAGCCACTCATGCTGAGTTCTTTAGTGATGAAGATGAATCAGAAGTTGATTTGGGGAACATCCTTAATTCCTATACAGTTCCATTCACTCCCAATACAAGAATTCATAAAGATTACCCAATTAAAAATGTGATTAGTGAAGTGAAGTCAACTGTTTAGACAAGAAGAATGACAAAACCTACTTCTAAACAAGGGTTTCTCAGTGCGGTATATAAACAGAAAGCACATGATACCTTAAATACTTGTTTATATGCTTGTTTTCTATCACAGATTGAACCCACAAGCATTGCTAAAGCTCTATCTGATTCATCTTGGGTGGAAGCAATGCAGGAAGAACTCAGGTTTGGAAACTTGTGGATTTGCCTAATAGGAAGAGGGCCAAATGGGTCTTCAGAAATAAGAAAGATGAAAGAGGGATTATGATTAGGAATAAAGCAAGGTTGGTTGCACAGGGTCATAGATAAGAAGAAGGTATAGACTATAAAGAAGTTTTTGCTCCTGTGGCAAGAATTGAGGCAATAAGATTGTTTTTAGCCTATGCTTATTTTATGGGTTTTCTGGTATATCAAATGGATGTGAAGAGTGTGTTCTTATATGGAACCATTGAGGAAGATGTTTATGTTACTCAACCACTAAGATTTAAAGATCTTGACCATCCAGACAAAGTTTACAAGGTGGTCAAGGCACTTTATGGGTTGCATCAAGCTCCAAGAGCATGGTATGAAACCTTGGCTAACTATCTATTGGGAAATAGGTTTAAAAGAGGGAAGATAGATCAAACATTATTTATCAAGAAGAAAAAAGGAGATATTTTGCTTGTATAGGTCTATGTTGATGACATTATCTTTGGCTCTACAAACAAGGAGCTGTGTACTGCATTTGAGAAGGTTATGAAGGATAAGTTTCAGATGAGATCTATGGGAGAACTTACTTTATTCTTTAGATTACAGGTAACACAGAAGGAAGATGGAATATTTATCAGTCAGGATAAATATATAGCTAAGATTTTAAAGAAATTCAACTACACAGATGTGAAGTCTGCTTCTACTCTAGTTGATTTGAAAAAGCCTTTAGTCAAAGATGGAGATGCTGATGATGTTGATGTACATCTTTATAGATATATGATTGGTCTTTGATGCATCTCACAGCATCTATGCTAGATATTATGTTTGCAGTATGTGCATCTGCTAGATTCCAAGTTACACCAAAGACATCCTATCTCTTAGCAATTAAGAGAATTTTTAGATATCTTAAAGGCAAACCAACATTAGGCCTTTGGTATTCTAGGGATTATCCATTTGAACTAGTTGCTTATACTGATAGTGACTATGCTGGAGCAACTCAAGATAGGAAGTCTACAACTGCAGGTTGTTAGTTTTTGGGGAATAGGTTGATATCATGGCAGTGTAAGAAGAAAACTGTGGTTGCCGCCTCTATAACTAAAGCTAAATATGTGGCTACTGCTAGTTGTTGTAGACAAGTACTCTGGATTCAAAATCAATTGATGGATTATAGGTATAATTTCATGAATACTGTCATTAATATTGACAATAATAGTACTATCTGCATTATTGAAAATCCTGTTCAACATTCTAAAACAAAACATATAGAGATTAGGCATCATTTTATAAGAGATTGCAATGCTAAAAAGTTAATACAAATGGTTAAAATTCATACTGATTATAATGTTGCAGATCTTCTTACAAAAGGTTTTGATGCTAGAAGGTTTCAGTACTTGGTCTCAAGTATTGGAATGCTTAATCCTTAATGTCTACATCTCTTTATGTCTTTGTAAAAGTTTTGTAAAGGATTAGTACTGTTAGTCTTGTCAATTAGTACTGCTAAGTATAATTAGTACAGCTAGTTATACTTAAGACTGCTTGTTAAAACTGTTAGTCATAGTTAATACTATCAAGAAGAAAATACTTTGGATTGTGTATTTTTGGCTATGGACTAACACCTAAAGGCTAAGCATATTGAATACCTGATGTTGAATGCTTCACCTCTGAAGTATTGTTTGAGGGGAAGTTAATGTTTTTGGATAACAGTTTTTAACTTTATTCATGGGTTATGCATAAATATGGATCCTCATAAATTCTCGCATGTCTATCTAGTCTTTTCTAGTGTGTTTGTGATGAATAGAGGCATGTTGTTGTATAATTATCGAAGACAGAGTTAATACTGTTAGATATCACTTAATACTGCTAGGAAAAAAATTAGTACTGCTAGGCAAAAGTTAGTACTGCTGAGCCAAAGTTAGTACTGTTGGGATATCATTAGAACCAAAGTTACAACTGTTGAGCAAATTCTTAACCCTTAAACCATTATTTGAGAGGAGATCAATTGAGAATGAATGAAAGTAATTGAAACATTAAGTAGATATGAATAAAGGGTCAAGACAACCCACTGATCTCCAACCCACATCCACATTTACTCAACTCTAAAATAATGAAACCAATCATTGTTCCATCATCATATCAATCCAAAAAGACCCACAAACCTAGGACAGCCATAAGGACCACTGAGATATCTTAGTCTAGTGGACATATTAACCTTGTTGCAGATGAGACTGTCTATAAGGAGTGGGAAGATAGAATGTAAAGGGCTTCCACTACTGCTTCTAGCTTAGATGCAGACCAGGACAGTGGTAACATCAATAGGACCCAATCCATGGCAACACTTAATGAGCAAAGTTTTTAAGGAACTGGTTCAGGTAGTGGTCCCAGGTGCCAAGATACCATATTAGGAGGTGTAGATGCTCAAACTAGGTTTGAGACTACATCTAAATAATCCAATGATCCACCTCTCTTAAGAGTTAACATACTTGGAAGTGGGAAGGACAGTTTGAAACTATTGGCATTGATGGAACTTTGTACAAAATTGTCAGATTTGGTGAGCAAAAAGAGAAGATGATGAAGCTGAGATGAAAATGCATATGGAGGTAGTTCAAGATGATGAGGGAATAGCAATTGATGCTATACCTCTAGCTACCAAACCTTTAATAATTGTTGAATATAAGATTGTTAAAGAAAGAGCTAATGGTAGTACAAATAGATATTCATCAATGATTAGGATGCTTCAGAACATTAGTAGAGAAGACTTAGAGACTCTTTGGAAGTTGGTGAAAACTAAACATGGGAATACAAGGCCAGAGGATGATTATGAAAAAGTGTTCTGGGGTGATCTGACAGTAATGTTTGAACCTTACATAATAAGTGAAATATGGAGGAATCTACCAGGATACAAAGTGACTATTTGGAAGCTGTTTGACTCTAGTGGAGTACACTTTGTGAGATTTCAAAATCTACACATCTTTATGATAGTTGAGAAGAGATATCCCCTCACACCAATAACAATCACAAATATGCTCAACAAGAAACTTCAAGCTGATTACTGGAATGAGATGTGCTATCAACTACTCAAGCTCATGGTAAAACAGTAAAAGGGTCAATGAAGTGATTGAATGCATCTTCCTTATAGTGATGAAGACTTTTAATGAAGAAACTTGAAGATTTAGAAGATGAACATCAAGTTTAGGGGAGGATTGTTGGGACTTAAAGACTTCAAGATGATTCTTTGAGTTACTACTGCTCAGGTATATAATGAAAATTATGCTAAGTAGTTAGTACTGGTAGTATAAAGTTACTACTGCTAGTTACTACTGTTAGTATAATTTAGTACTGTTAGTATAAAGTTACTGCTGTTAGTTGAAGTTAAGACTGCTCAGAGTTGAAGTCTGAAATATAAGCTAAGTAGTTAGTGTTGCTAGTAGTAAAGTTAAGACTGCTAGTACATAGTTACTACTGTGAATATATATTAGTACTGCTAGTACTAATGTTACTACTGCTTATGTTTATTAGTATTGCTGGTACAAAAGTTAATGTTGTTGGATTACAACTGCTAGAAGACTTACTACTGACAGAAGAATAAAGACAAGTAAAGAGATAAGGATTGTTTGGAGAACAAGAATACTTATAAAGATAAGTATTGAGTTATTTTTGTAAAAGATATGTATAATGTATTTGTTTAAAAGATGATGTTTGCTTTTAGTAAAGATCATGATATCTTAAGAAAGTATTGTAAGCCTTATAGGACTCCTTGGTGTATAAAAGAAGGTCCTAGGGTATAGAATTAGATATATCCAAAACGAGTCTTTCTTTATAGCTTCAAGGTTGTAAACCCTAGTACTAGGCATAGTACTCGTATTATTCATAATAATAATATTAAAGCTTTACTATTACATTCATATTCTTCTAAGTATTAAAGAGTAGATTTCGCATACTCTTAGTATCAACAATGTTTCTAGCATAGTTGTCTTGAATCTATTCAATACAACTAACCCTTTTACAAGGTTTGCAAGATCTAGTTGGGATCAACACCTTTCTTTCATCATGTGGTTGCCTTACGAATCTTCTCGTCTTTTGAAAAATTTCTTAAAGTCTCTCACAGCCATATCGTATTCTTCGTCTTCACTATCGGAGGTCGAACTATCTTCTTCATACTTGATTTCTTTTTTCCTTTCAAGGTAAGAGATCTATTTTGTTCCCTTTTGCTTTTGACCATTTCAGAATCATTCTTGATTATTACTTCATAAACTTTCAAATTTCCAATATGTTCATTAAGTGATGGAGATGTTAAATCCTTTGATTCTTCAATAGTCATAACCTTTGCGCACCATTTAGGATGAAGTGCTCTAAGAAATTTCCTAACATAATTCTTGCTAGAAAAACCTTCATCAAGTGCTTTTAGACTAGTAATAATAGTGTTAAATCTAACAAAAGCATTATCTTTCGATTCCTCTTCTGGAATCGTAAATTGTTCATATTGTTGAACAAGAAGATCTATTTTATTGTCTTTGACTTGACTATTACCTTGGTGAGTGATTAATAAAGTATCCCAAATTTGTTTTGCGGTTTTACACATGAAAATTCTTTTGTATTCTTTATGTGGTAAAGCATTATAAATCACCATTTTAGCTTCATTATTTTTAGCAAGTTTCTTTTTAAGATCATCGTTTTGTTTATCAAAAGATACAGTTTCATCCTTTTTAGTTTTGGGATTATATTGAATAGGAGGAAAATCACCATATGTAATAACATGCCAAAGATCTAGATCTTTTGATTTCACACAAGTTTCGAATCTATTTTTCCAATAAATAAATCCATCATTTTCAAATAGTGGTGGTCTTTGCATAGATTGCCCTTCTAAATATTTTTCCGAGGTCTTTGAATAGGATTGGGGCCCCCTTCTAAATATTTTTCTGATTCCATGATCGAATTCATGCCTCTAGTTTTAAAAATACAGGTTTAGTTTAAAAATCTTGTTTGACGCTGGCTCTTGATTACTAATTGCTAGCAATAGAAAACATAGTAGAAAAGGGGGGTTGAATAGTTTGCCGCTTTTTAAATTAATGTTATGTTTGTTTCTAAAAATTTAGATTCGACTTTGTGTCATCTCAATATGTGCACAATATGAACAATACAAGTATCTAAGTAAATAACAAGTAAATATAAAAGACAAGAGATAAGAGTTAGAAAGATCAAACCACAACATGAGGATTTAGAGTGGTTCGGTACGACAGCACCTCTTCGGCTACTCCATCCCCGAGCCACCAAACTCTGAGAGTTACTTCACTATGTCAAACAATTTCCCTTTAGGCGGAGAAAAACCGTACACAACTTAGCTTTTCTCAGTGCACCAATTTCCGACATTAAGCGAAATGTCGAGTTCTTATCCTCCCCCCCCCCTAGTATAACCAATCTATCACAACACAACACACCACTTCACGACAATTCACAACTTGGCTTCACTACACAACTTCACTCTACTTCACAACTTCTCTTCACTTCACAACTTTACTTTGCTTCACAACTTCACTTCACCAAGACACTACTATGATCACGCCAATATATCACTACTTACTAAAATCACCCCAATCTAACTATACTTACAATGATCACAACAATCTACTTATTGTACACAACTATGATACATACCTTCACAATATGCACAAATGATTTACAAGATATGATACAACTACACAACTATACCAACTATACAAAAACACTTCTTGACTTGATAATAAGAAGTATTCTTCTCTTGCACTTGAGGAGTTAAGCTTGGATCACTTGGAAACAAAGCTTTATGATTAAATGATCAAAGGAAAGAAAGGAGTGTATAAACTGATTTAGAACAGAAAGAAAGTGTGTGCAAAAGGTGAGAAAAACAGTGGGGAATAGTCCAGTATTTAGGTTTTCTGTCTGCGCAGTCCCTTTAAATACGGGCCGATCCCTTTAATTATTAACGGGACCACCCTTATAATTAAGGGGGCCGCCCAGCCCAGACGCTCCCTTTTTAGTCTTTTCTGGGAGAGGTATTGATTCGTGGAATAGTATATATATATAAAATAACACAAATGCAAATCTCAACCAAATGCCCTTAACCAAGGCAAAAGGTCAAAATCTACACAAAGAGATTAAATATATAAGAATCAATGATAAAAAGATTCCGGAAGAGATATTCCCGGGTCGTATGTCCCAACGAGGCTGCAATTGAAAGTAATCCTGGTTTGATGAGAAATTGAATGATGGAGAATATTTAGATATGATGGAAACACTGATATAATTACAACTAAAATTAATTAAATAAAACCTAATTTAATCTACGGGAAACAGATATAGGAAATGGGGATCTTAAAAACTACGGGAAACAAAATTAGTTAATATGGATAGAACTTAAACTACGGGAAGCATAATTAATTATTGGGAAATCCTAAAATTAAATCTAAATTAAATACGGGGAACAGAATCAGGTATCGGGAAACCTAAATACTAAAAATTAAGAAAATAAATGCTAAATTAAATTAAAAATCAAAATTAAATTCTAATTAACTTAATTTGAAAAATAAAAAAAACTAGAAGGCTCTTAAAGTATATAGTATACGTATGAATATCTTAATGGATCCTTATTGGGCCTTAAGTCCCAATAAGCGTAAACTAGTCATTTTATGAGATTTGACGGACTTTTGGAAAGCGAAACATACTTATGAATTTATTTTCGAATTCGTTTGGGAAAACCACGATTTTGGTGAAACATTGCGAAAATCTGGTATTTTTGGTTTTTTTTTGTAAGGAAAATAGGGTTATTATATAAGTGGAAAATTGTTTGATATTTGGGTGTATAATCATTGGAAAAACGTTGTAATAAACGTTAAGGTCATGTTTGATATTTCATAAAAAGTCTATTATTATTTTAATAAGTCGACTAAAAGACGAAAATTATATTTTTCCAAAACTTTTCTAAATTGTTTAGTATAATTAAAGGTTTCGTTTCTTGTAACTTAAATGATGAACTAATGGTAACTAAGTGTACCGAATAGACGTACCGAGATGTATATATAGTACAAGTATATATTATACTACGGTATGAGTTAGAAGTATGATATTTTTGGAGTTAAGTTGTCAACCGTCACACCACTGAAAACGTTAGAATAACCGTACAACGTGCAATGCATCAAACCTGAAAACTGTTTTTGAAAATGAGTGTCTAAGTGGAACATTAATTGGACTAGGTCGTGTTCGGACGTCGTTGCATTTGCTTCTGTAATTTTGAGTTGGTTGGTTTAGACCTTTGCTTGAGGTGAGTTCTCGTAGCCCCACTGTTTAAATCTTTTCCGTTAGGGGAAAATGATACTCAAATGTGTTTTGAATTGTTTCTTGAACTGTGTGAAATGTGATTTTGTTTTTGGGACAATTTATGTGCTTATGACTGCAATGTGAGTGATATGTGCTGGTACGATTTGCTGTGTGGAACTTCTGTGTGAGACTTATGAACTTCGCCCTGTATATAGCTCCAGCTGGTTGGCTTTAGGTGCGGTAATACATTCGGGGTTGCGACCCCAAGAGCGGTGGTACACGCTGGTGATAAGACTAGCGGGGATGCTAGGTCTTGATACATGATTAACGGGGATGCTAAGTCATCGGTTTGTGATTGTTTGCCATATATTCATTGTCATATAGCACAATTGTCCAACTGTTTAAAATATTGGCACAACAACGCTCACCAATATTATTGTTGACGTTTTCATATCATTTTCAGGTGAAGAGAATGATCATTAAGGTTGAGTTGTGTGATAGCAGACTTTAAGTATATCTTGTATGGATCATGTTTGAGAAGTCTTGCTTTTGAAGTATGTTATGGATTTGTTTTCTTAAGGATTAATGTTTAAGACTTTTATGGACCCCTACGTAGGCAAGTGGATTTGTAAGCGACTATTTGTTGTGTTATTCGATGGGACGTCACTTAAATTTATTGAGTTTGATGGTCATCATGACACTTTCATTTATGCATTTTAGATTTCTCTATTTTATATCTTGTGTTATGATTGATCATTATGTTGCATTCCCTTGTTTCCGCCTATGACGAGGTGTGACAGATTGGTAATCAGAGCCAGGTTATAGATAACTAGGTGGTTTGGCCTAGACTATAACCTAGGAACCTTCATATAGTTGAATTATAGGATCTATGTGCGCGATGTTCCGCTTATACGTGCTTATATGAGTATATGGTATATAACATTAGTTAAGTCATTCATTGAAATGGGTGAGCCTAATATAGGGTACGATTTGGAAAGGATACAGATATAAATACGGTGGCCAACGTAGTTATAAACGTATCCCGACTCAACTTAAATGTTTTACAAACTCATTCCTTACATGTACATGTCCTCACTTATTCTACACACTCCTACAACCCATTATATTTAATCACTTGTTAATCCTTCTTACCCAACAAGTGATTTCATCTCCTTTTACACATACTCCAGTCATCTTCTTCCTAAGCCATCCCATAATCAAATTTGCTTACTCTTTTCTTTCTTAATGGCAATGTGATTATTAACCCAAATCAATCCTTTGATTTCAACCTTAAACATTCTCAAACTCACACTTACCATCCTAATCCTTGTTACTTCTTATTAATCCTCTTTTACACATTTCAAACACAAACCCCCTTCCCACACATAACCCTTCCTCACATAAACCTTCCTAACAATGCCAACTCATATTCCTTACACATGTACTTCTTGTGTACCTTTTTGTCTCCAACAATCCCTACCAAAATCTTCCATATTATTTCAAAACATTCTCTACCACATACTCACTATTCATCTTCTTCTCTACACAATTCAAATTACACATACACACACCTCTTCTCAACCCTTGATCAAGACATATCATCAATCCAACTTCCCACACTTTGATATTCTCAACCATTGGATTGTATCTCAAACAAACAAAACAAACACACTCTCATCTCTACTCTTGATCATGTCATCTCATCAATCCAAACTCCGTCATTCTATTTTTAACCCTTAGATTGATGCTACATCTCAAACAAACATAAACCATCTTCTAAACACTCTCTACTCACTCACATAACAAACACAACTCTCTCATAACCCTTTATCATGCCACTCAACCATATGTACACCTCTCATCTGAACCCTCCATTTCAAATGAGCTCAAGAGGCTCCCTTTTATCTTATCATGTCACTTCATGACAACTCATTGCCAACCTATCTACAACTCACTTCTCTTATCCTACATGTGGTTGATTAAATTTGAAATTCAAATTTCAAATTCCTTTCCCCCCTTTCTTACCAAGCAAGGAATATTCCAAGAATATTCTCTTGATTTGTAACTAGCCCTTCTAACCCTTAGTTGTATCCCAACTAGGCTAGTTACACATTTTATGAATACCTAAAATGCCCCTTTCGATAATTCTTTTCTATCTCTACTTTATCGAACAAGCAAAACGCTTTTAATACTTCACAAGATTTTATCAAATGGATATTTGAGTTGGTTGACCTTGAGCATAAGAATTATTGAAAGGTCATAGTGTGAAGTACAATGAGGGGTTTAACAAGTGCGGGTATTTAAAACTCCAAAGTCCTAAAGAAAAACAATTGCGGGATTCTGGCGTGATGGCCACACGCTGATGCGTGGGCAGCGCGCCAGGTTCGAATTGATTTTCCCAAATTGCGGGATTCTGTCGTGCCTATAAATACCCATAATTGACCTTTGTATTTCTCACCTCTTGTAAACATTCTTTCCTCTCTATTATCTTCTCTAACCCTCTAAGTCTAAACATCAAAGTGTTCTAATCTTCTCATCTTATCATTCTATTGAAGTGAACACACCTTCGCAAGAGAGCCACACAAGTTCCTAATATGTGGAAACCGTAGAGAGGGGGGTGGATACATTTCCATTTAAAAAACTTTAAATCTTTTGTATTACATCACTCTTCTACCGGCGGTCTCATATATATATGGGGGCCGCCAAGTATATCAGGGGGCCGCCTGATTTATGGGACCGCCTCCAGAAGAGGTTTTTGGACTAGATCTTTTGTATTAAATCATCAATCAAGTTTGATGCAATATGAGAAGTGTCGATCATAGGTTTACAATAGCTAAAGCATATTCTAAAAATATAACTACACTTACAATATTTAGCACAAAGAGCTACACAACTTTAACTAACAGGATATACACAACCATTCACACAATCATGAGCACAATGCAAGTATAAAAGTAAAGCGATAAATGTAAATAAATAAGTAAAGCGGAGGGTAAAAGAAAATGAAAACCGACATGATGATTTATAGTGGTTCGGTCATGAAGCTCCTCTTCACCCTACTCCACTCCTCGAGTATCCAACTCGAGAGTTACTTCACTAATCAACAAGCTCCCTTTCGGCGGAGAAAACCTTATACCAATGCTTACATTATTTTCTGACACTAAGCTAGATGTCGAGTTCTTCTTTGGGTACAACCAAACCCGTTATGTTTTATGGCCCAACATAACAAACCTTGTGTTTTATGGCCTAAACACATAAACCGCGTCGCTTACATTATTTTCCGACACTAAGCTAGATGTCGAGTCCTAATCTTAGCTAGAACTAATCTACCACTTCACCAATGTATTTTAAGGCCTAAAATACTAACCAAACCACAATCAACCCATCCAAATATATACATCATTTGGATCTACACACTACTAAAGATTGGAAGACATGGACTCGATCTATATGTAACAAATGTTACAAATAGACTAACTAGACTACATAACTTTGGATCTATGAAGCATACCGAACGTTCTACACATTCACAATAAGAACGGAGGAAATGCAGAAGAATATGAACACAATTAACCAAGATTACCTCAAGATGAATTGTTCAAAGATTTATAGAGAATTAGTAAGATCTAGAGAGAGAACGACCAAAAAGAAAAATCGTCAAAAGTGGTTATGAAAATAGTTAAGTCCACCCACAAATTAATAAGAGCTGAAAACCACCTTCAAGAACCGGCGATCCCAGAAAAAATATAATAAGGGGGCGGTCCGAGTCGAATTAAGGGACCGCCCCGACAGACGCTCCTGTTTTTATACTACTTATTTCTGGTGCCAAACTTATCTGGATGAAAGGACAACTTAAATTAAGGGGAAATGACCAGTTATTGGAATTCAAAATAATTACCAAATAAAACATTTCGATATATGTACAAAATAGTTTTTAAGAAATAGTTTTTGATGGTTTAATAAAAATCTAAAGTTTAAGACAAAAACTTATTATCTTTATCATCCTACAAGATTTAATATTGTTTGTATACATACCTTATGTGATTTATGTCCGGGTTGTAAACCAATGTCCCGTTCTTCAATCATACTTGAGACGTCGAGAGATGTTGATATGGTATGCATTTATGAATTGTGAATTACTAGTAACTGTGGCACTTATGATACGTATTACAAGTTACATGTTTGTCATCATCAAAACACAAGAATCGTAGAATTAAATACGTAATATTTCCACAAACACTCCCCGCCTTTTATGCTGAGGACAAAATAGAAAACTATAGTAACATAGTAAAGTTTAAAAGTAACTCTTTACACTCCCTTCTCCCCCTTTTTGTCAAAACAAAAAGGTATGATGTGTATTATGGTTAGAGCATATAGGTTGGAGGTTTGACAGAGAAGACATGAAAAGAAGGTAACGTGCTTCGAGTATAAGGTATTAAATTATGAGGAAAAATAAAGAAATAAAGAGTGAAGGTGATGTGTGTTTCCATAGAAGTTAATGGTAGGTATGAGAAATTGAGAAGAATTGCTTAAAAAGAAGGAATGTACTTCAAGTATATAAGTTGAAGGTATGAGAAGAGGACCTTAAGGTTGAGGGTGAATTTGAAGTGGAGGAGGTGAAGTATTTGGAGTACGAATGAACCCATCATTATATTTGACAATCCCCAATCCTATCTTCCTATAAAGGTGAGCTTGCATCATCCTAGTGAAGTCTTCTATCATCACGGTTTAACTAACTCCATACTATTTACCGACATATCTCCTAGCTCCCCCTTACTCATTGCATCCCCATGATAATTACATTCCGTGTATATTCACTTTAACGAATCCATGAATCAAATAAATTACCATCAATGGTCAAGAAGTTCGATACAATTTTAATGAGTAGGACGCTTGCAAGTGCTCCCCCTCGGTGTATGCCCCCCTTGTTTGGGGCACCAAGGAATCAAGATATTTTTGTGCTACAAAACAAAGTTAGTAGACAAGTGAACATATACATATAGCAAAACATTAGCGGGGAACTAGACATGCACTTCTAGGTTTTATTATTCTACAGTACGACACTTTGGAAGAGAAGCATAAACTAGACACATGCAATCATTATTATAAAATCAACAACTTAAATGATAAAATAAAAAGACTCGAGACGTATGTTTAAGGACTAAGATTTGACCAAATTTTAATAAACAAGAATAGGATTCGTTTATTGGTTGACACGTAAATATTATGAGGATGAACTTTTAAAGGGAGACGAATGACACTTAATATCTTGGTGAGATATGCCAAAATACATACTTTAAAAGGATGTGAATGAAAATGATTCCATAGAGCCGAAAAGTGGGAGAGGATGAGCGATACTAAAGAAGGAACGTGTTGATGAGAGGTTGATAGAAAAGATTGATATATCAATTGCACTAACAATTGATGTGCATATTACCCTATCGAGACAAAAGTGGATGATTGGGAATTCAAAGGTTTGTTTGGTGTTTTGTTGGTTGACAATGTTGAAGAACAAAGGTAGGATGTGAAATGAGGTAGTTCTTTCATGGTGGAAGAATAATGAGGGACTCAACAATGTGGTGACTCAATAACACATGAAGATTAAATATCTTCTTTATGTTCTTCACTTTCTAGAAAGTGGAAATATTACAAAGGAGTGACATTTGCATTTCACAAATTACTTAAATATTTCGAATGAAAAAATTAAGTTGTCAAGGGATATAGGAGGAATTCTAATACTAACAAGAATATTAGAAGAGATAAGAAACGTTTAGAAGTAAGAAAAAACGTTAGAGGTGAGAGGACTCTTTAAAGAGAGAAGAACCGTTTAGAAGTAAAAAAGCTATTTGATGTGAGAAATGACATTTACGAGAAGTGAGGACCAAGATGTGAGGGGATTTGTGAGTATGATGATTGTAAGGATTGTGTTTTAGAATGAGACGCATTTCATGATGAAATTCACTTTACTATTGACACTATAAGCAATGATGCTTATGAGAATTGGGATATGAGGATGACCCATTGATCTATAGAGATATATTAGGTATAGGTTTTGGTGTGGAGTAGACGTCAGCTCGTAGCAGAAGAGAGGAAGAGTTAAGAACAAAAATTGAATGGTATTACAAGCTGCTGTTGGCGGTCCCAAATATATCTGGGGGCTGCTAGAATAGATCTGGAGGCCGCCGGACCGCCAACAAGAGGGATGTTTGGGAAATTGACGAATTTTTCGAAAAGAGTGACATTTTAATTTGCATTTCGCTAATTAAAAATACTTAAAGTACTTCAGATGAAGTAGTTAAGTTATCACGACACGGAATGGAACACGAACTAGAATCGAAACTAGAAGAAAAGAAGAGAATGATTTATAGAATGTGTTCCGTAATTCCTAAACCTTGACGAAGATAATTTAACAAGTCACGCTTGAGGGGTAAAGAAAGAATGTCGGCGATGTTATCTTCAGACGCAACCTTTTCGATGGAGATGTTTCCTTTTGGACATTGTCCCAAAGGAAATGGTGACATATCTTCGGTGTGTTTCGTATTTGAAAAATAATAATAATAATAATAAATAAGAAAACAAACAAAGATAGAGACGACGAGCTTGACAATGTCAAGATGGATGGTATTTAGCGTACGATAAACTATACTCAAAAAGTTATGTAGCTCTTCCTGAGCATTGCGAATGTTCATAGAACAATCACACGACGAGGTATACGGTTGTCTTAAAGGTGGTAGCAGAAATAGTGGAGGAAAGAGATTAGCCATATCTATGGTTGAAGAGGCGTGGTTGAGTGAGAAGGAAGAGGTGTGATCGAAAGACAAAGAGTGTTTTCGTCAAAGAGAGATAACGTTTTCGTCGAATAAAAATGTTTTCATCAGAGAGAAAGGATGTTTTCATTGAAGAGAAAGAATGTTTCGTCGAAGAGAAAGAATGTTTTTGTCTAAGAGAAAAGAATGTTTTCTTTGAATAGAAAGGATGTTGTCATCGAAGAGAAATAATGTTTTCGTCGAAGAGAAAGGATGTTTTTGTCGAAGAGAAAGAATGTTTTCGTCGAAGAGAAAGAATGTTTTTTTCAAAGGGAAAGAATGTTTTCG
The DNA here is from genome assembly GCA_026074375.1 of Tanacetum coccineum. Taxonomy (NCBI): domain Eukaryota; kingdom Viridiplantae; phylum Streptophyta; class Magnoliopsida; order Asterales; family Asteraceae; genus Tanacetum; species Tanacetum coccineum. Next base: position 2,585 of record BQNB010138593.1, on the reverse strand, counting down.
TCAAAGAGAAAAAGGAGATCGTTTTAACGTAAGTAGTTAAAAGGCTTGAATATGGATTTTCGGATATGACCTTTAACATTTGCGATCGCAAGCTAAAGATACTTTAATATTTCGGATGAAATATTTAAGCTATCAAACCTACTAGGAGGTGGATTAGATTTATATCTAACCTTCTCTTAAAAAAAGAGTGGATCATTTGAAAGAAGGCGAGATGACGATTAAGGGAATGTGTGAGTGAAGACTCTAGAAGATATAAGACCATTTTACGACTCTCTTTGACTTTTTAGATTTATGACACGGACGCAAATAAAAATATTCTAGTGTGAGAAAATATATATACCTAGATGCATAAGACATATAGATATAAACATGCAAGTTTATCTAAGCATGCATCAACACAATAGTCAAATAGATTAGTGTGTATGACTATATGACATCTAAACATTAATTGTCATACATTAAACTGACGTAGTATAGGTGCACAATTAACATGTAAGTCATGTAAGATGACGCATACAAAACATGATACTTTTAAATGCATTTGTCATGCAAAACATGTTAGCATTTAGCATTTAGGAGCATGTGTCATTTAGATAAACTAAGAGATATTTTATCTAAATTGCTAAAAAAGACAAACGCCTTTATAATACATATGCATTTAATAGCTAAGCAAATAAACGTTGAGTATCAAAATAATCATGAAGGCATATAATTGCATTACATGGGAGCAAGTAATCATCTTGAAGCTTCAAAGCACATATGTGAGGTGCACGTTGTCTAGATTGACTAAGGAGAAACCCTAATTTCTACTTGCTTAGTGTGCACTTCTAATGAGATACAAAGTCCATCAATGTCGACTATCAATAGGAATATTTTAGGAAGAGCCATTCAATCAAATTAGAAAATGAATATGAGACTATCACTAGTGGTGCTTAATTCAGGCTAAACACGACCTTTTTTACAGGTTATACCACGAACCCAACTTAACCCTTGGAAGCAATTCAACTGTTAGGTCAAATTGAATTTCTAATGCAATAGATTCTCCAGTAGTCATTCTTATGTTAGACAAAATAGAGTTCCTATATTTTCCTAATGAAGTGTAGCAAAGATAAAATTTGTATTATCTTTTCATAGAGGGCCTAACACGACTCAACTAACGTGCTTTAATTCTTGTTCGCATAATCCTAATCAAGATGTGTGGAATTTTAAGGTTAAATGAGAGAGCAAGAAAGTTGTTGTAGGTATAAGAGAGAATAGGTCATCTAGGACCTATGAGTATGCTTACGAGTGACAATATGTAATGCTTTACAATGAGAGTATTCAAAGAATGCACCTTTGCGTGTCTTTTATAAAAGAAATCTAATTAAAGTTATTTACCTTAATAGATCTTATGTTTGTTTCTTTGTAGAAATAAATAATGATTAACTAAAGTTTAGTTACATGTATGTTAGAATTTTAAGCAAGATATTGACAAGAGGAAGATGTTTAAATCTAATGCCATAGGGCGGATCTACCTAAATCGAAGATGAATCTAGGATGAAGGATCCATCGATCCGTGGAGGTGCCAAATTTGGGGAAGGATCATTTTTATATTATTTGGGAGATGGTGTTGATATTAGGTTATCAAGAGAAACTTATATAAGTAATTAGGATTCTCGATTTGATTTTTTAGAAATGACATCCAAGTCTTGCTCATCAAGTTGGAGTACTTATAAGTTTCCTGATGGAAATTTATAAGTCGTCAATCCTACTCAGAGTGTGTTAAGTTTAGCATGTATAATTTGACCATAGCTAATAACACAAACATTTGAACACTTTAGACTCAATGAGACATTTTTATTGCAAGTGTGAGTTACAATTTGATGACTAATCTTGTTGTCTTACAATCGACTTCGTGATTTCATGTAATAACCGAGGATGGTTAAACATGTAGACACGGAAAAATATCTATGGTCATTTGATTGATATTTCCGTGATCTAGATAAATCCTAGTCTCGATTTCATGTTCATATTCTAATTTTGTAATTAGATTGAATGATGAGATTGATTATCGTTTGAATAATAATCATCTTCATATTCGAAATCCTCTTACGATCACTTATTGAAAGAAAGCACGATAATGGTTTGTGGAATATGTTCAATTCTTCCTAGTCCTAACCTTAGATGGTTAAAGGATTCTCATTTGGCGAAGAAGAAATATTATGCTTATTTGGTAATTAGATTGAATGATGAGATTGATTATCGTTTGAATAATAATCATCTTCATATTCGAAATCCTCTTACGATCACTTATTGAAGAAAGCAAGATAATGGTTTGTGGAATATTTTCAATTCTTCCTAGTCGTATGTGAAGAAGAAATATTATGCTTATTTGGTAAAGTAAGAGAAAGTTTTGATGAGAGGATAATTTGAGTTTTGAGTTATGCTTTTGAATTGTTTGAGCAAAGTTACATATGTTGTGCATTTGCTCATGTTTGACTTTTTTGAGATGACAACTTTACCAATTGCATTGAAAGGTAAATTACTTGAATATTTTGGACAAAACATTCAAGTCATCGATCTTACTTCATTGTGTATTTTAAGCA
>BQNB010138592.1:0-17685 GCA_026074375.1 Tanacetum coccineum | reverse complement strand
TATCGTTGGAAATTAAAGTGAACGCGTAAAAGTTTAAAATAAATAATTGGATGTTCATTGAAGTAAAAAGGTGTGAAAATGTGAATTGTTACAGTATCAACGAATAATCGATCCTTTGTGTAATTCCTTTGGTAATTGTGAAACGATTATCTTCAAACTTTCTTTCTCACTCTTTTTGTATTTTTCTCATTTTTTTGATTTTTTTTGGTAACTATTTTTCAAATCTCGGCTTAGTTTCACCAGCTTCATGATCATAATAATTCCGGATAATTCCTTCGATAGTCTTCGTTCTTCGGACTTACCATTAATTGTGATGGTAGTAAAATCACATGAGTTTGACTACTAATATACATTCCCATTTGCAATGTGCAAACTTTCAACCACACCAAAGATAGAAAATGACACAAGACTCGGGAAATACAAACTTTACACTTTAAACAACTAGCAACTGTAAATTAAACTTAATCTATCAGGGTAGGTTAAGGTGTAAGGGTGTAATGAAACAAATAGTTGGTGTAAATTCGTAAAGGATTGGCTCTACGGGTTGTTCTAGTGGATCATCACTCTAAAGATGAGAGTGGAAAAGGGTTTAAACGGGAGGTTAACTAACCGGTGTAGTTAGTTAATAAACAACATGTATAGGCGATTTGGTTGTAATCCTAAGATTTACCAATTTAAACAAGGTACTCCAATTAAATCTATAATACTCATTATTGTAGTCTCGGATAGATATACCAAGCCAAGTTCTAAAGTCTACAACATCACCGGCACACTCATATTTTGTGGAATTTGGGTAAACATTTGGAAACGGAAAGGTTAAATCCTCACAATATCTATCAAGGGTTATTGTGTGCGGGTTATGTAACATGTAATTTCACAAAAGTATGCTTGAATTTTTTTTAAATTTGAGCATAATTTAAGCTTTTTATTGTGAAAATTAGGACAAGTAAACATTCTAATTCCATCCCCCCACTTGAATTATACAACGTCCTCGTTGTATATATAAAACATTAAATACGGGAATTTAAAAAGAATTAGAATGAGAAACTCCCCTGAGATTTGCTCGGTAGATTCTCCAAGTTGCGTTTATGAGCAATAATTCGTGTTGAACAGCCGCCTTGAAGTTTCAAGACTCCAACACTTCAAGATCTTCCAGATTTGAAAATTCTCCACCAATATTTGTCGATATTTCTTTCACGAGGTCCTGTGTAAATTCTCAGAAAACAAATGCAATTCTATCTTGGTACCTACGGTTAATTTAAACTAAACAAAATAAACTAAATACGATTCAGTTTGTGGATACGACATATCAAGTAAATTGAATACGGCGTATTCGCAAAACTGACAATAATATTTTTAAAGTGCATGAAAAATAAAGACTGATAATGTCCAGACATTCAATATGCCGTATGGTATAGGGCGAATACGTCGTATTGAAGTCTGGGAAGACAGACTCGATAACAAAATTGAAAATATATTTCGGGTTGTCTCCCTGGAAGCACTTTTGTTTACAGCGAAGTCTTTAAGTTAGACTTTTCTTCAGCTTCTTTTTTACTCCATCTCATGCACGCTTATGTGCCTGTGTGTGAGCCATTCTTCCATCTTCGCATGTCGGATATAATCGGGTCCTAAATTCAATACTCCTTTGTAGAACCTTTTAAGCTTTTGGTATGCATGCGAGATTCCATTCTTCTCATCCTCTTTACTTACCTTTAGTAATGGTGGTATCTTGTTTCATTGCTCATTTGTAAGGTTTCTAAACCTCGGATGTGACCGCACCATTTGGTAAGTTACTTCATCATCACCCTTGTAAAGGGTTATCAATCCATCAAACCGTCTTGTTCTAATTCCAACTTCTCTTAAGAACGGTTCGCTAAAAATAACATCACCCATTCCATCATCACGATAAGCATCCATGTTTTCTAAAACTGCAAAATCGGTCATAACAGAAAAAGTTCCAACAAAGATAGGCACATTCATTAAGGTTCCTACAACATTATTCCCATTGTACACCATCTTATTTTTCATTATTGAATTATGAAATTCTCTTGACATTATGTTGACATATAATAATGGGAAAAAGTTAGCGTGAGTATAATTAAATCCTATCATGCATGAAAACTTTAAGTTGTGAGCACAATCTATATGGATCTTTTTATCATCATCACAATAACTAGGATAATCATTAACTCCAGTATCAAGATCATCATTCCTAGTTCTAAATTCCTCAATTACCTCACCTTCTTCAATGGTGGGCATTAAATCATCTCCTTGATTTCTCCTAAGCTCAATTGGTTCATTTAGATCATATAATTCAATGTAATCTTCCGAGAAAGGGTCTAATGATCTATTTAACACCAAAGTCTATCCCATAAGTCTAGCTTCTAAATCAAGTTCCATTTTTTCTCTCAAACTTAGCATATAGACCCTCTTAATTAAACTACTAGCAGGTTTAACACTTTTGAAAACAATCTTTTCTTCCCCCATATCATTCTTAAAGACTTAGAGTGTGACATCATCTAAGACCTAGACACAATAATTCTGTCATAATTAAAGCATCCGCATAAGCCTCCTTATGTGCTGATTATATTCTATCCTTAGGGTATTAAAGCAATGGTGTCTTGTTAAAACCCTAGCTCATAGAGACTTTACCCACTTACGGTCTTAATGCAATTTCTACACTAAGTAGTCTACTTGTCTAACTATCCCAATGGAATTTGAACGTTACTTGTTGAATTATCTAGGTCTATCTGCTAGTAACACGATCACTAAACCGTTGGCAATATCATTTAAACTAGTTACCCGAAGCGTATCCTAGACACAGACTTAGAAGGACAATATTTGTGTAACTATAATTCTAGATGTATAAATCACTATATGGAGAGCTATCCCGGACTCTAGATCTACTTGGTCCGCTTCACTAGATCCAGTTGAATGATAGGTCGCATACAAAAGCACGTAAATTAGTATAAATTGATAAACATAAAACAAGCATACAACGTTAATTAAGAAATCGAGGTAAACAAAATACCAAACATTTCAGATCTTCTTAATAATGGCTAATACCCAAAAGTTTACTTGCAAATGTCATAATAAATACAAAAAGCAAATTATTTAGCCAAGTAAACTAACCGAGTTAACGAATGATGCCAAAAACTGAACGATTACTAAAGTATATGGAATTACACGATGTCTTCTATGAAGTTGATAACTTTGCTCGACCTCCTCTGCTCTTTTTCTCCTCTGAAAATTGACTTTTATGGTTTAGGTATCGAGAATATGATTTAGCACACTAAAAAATTAATTTTGAGTTTTCTATTTATAAAGTCTGGAAGTCGGTCGTACGGCGTATCCAGTGTTGGATCGGAGTACTGGGATTTTCCTTGGCGTATGGACACGCTTGATATCTTCCAGAATATTTAAATACTTTATCTTGAATACAACGTATTGAGTCTCTCTGGAGACGGCGTATTGATCTTTATCTTCTTGGTCTTTGGTGAGTGTAGGCATGGATACGCCGTATCTTCCTTGATGGATACGGCGTATTGGTTGTTCAGAATAGTAATCTTTAAAATATCTTCATTTAAGCTTCAAATGCATGCCTTTTGCTAACTTTCACCAATTACTCCATAATTACTACAATTCTCAAATATAAACGATTAAGTAACAATTCTTTGCAATAACTATACAAAATAGGTTAATAACATGGGATAAATGATGCTATAAAATAGACGTTATTTAATGTCATCAATGAGACATATAAGAGAGGACGCCATCATATCTCCAAGAGATAGAGTATACAGATTGTTGCCTCGAGATCCAGTCAATAGATCAACACCTTCTAGATTACGAATGAAGCAGGTGTGTTGACGAAAAGCAACTTCAAGGTTCGAATCATAGAATTGCCCAACGGAGAATAAGTTGTGTCCAAGTCCTTCTACGTAGTAAACCCTTGATATCGTAACATTCCCAATCTGATAATCACCATATCCCAATATCTTTGCCACGTGATCATTTCCGAATTTGACTGTACCCAAAAATTTATTGACGAAATTGGTGAGCTGAGAGCGATCTTCGGTCATATGCTTAGAGCAGCCGGAGTCCAAATACCAGAGAACAATTTGGACGACCTGCATTCATCAAGAGAGGAAGATGGAACATCGGAAACTATGGATCCCCAAGATTTACTGGGTTCCTTTTTGTTAGCAGATAAAGATTTAATATTCTTAGGTTTGCTAACGGGAACATTAGTTTTAGATTTCTTAGGTTTCCTTGAGTAAACCAATGTTACCACAGGCTTAGGTGTATCACTTTCTAGAGCAGTTGGTTTCCTAAGGGGCACTTCAGCAGTTGTGGTTATCCTAGTTAAAGGGCACGCATTTCCTACTATAGTGAAGGTCCGACCAGTAGGTCTCCAAGTGTATCCAATATTTGTGAACACTTTTCCTGTTGGTTTCCAAACTTTTCTCTTTGAACTTTTCTTAACAGATTTAGATTTATTACGAGCATTCACATCATTGATAAAATCAAGAACACACAAATCATGATTATCAGAAAGCATGCAACCATTACACTTAACACATAGAAGTTCAGAAACCTCATTAAGCTTGGAATGCTGCACATTTGCATTTCCTTTAGGTTTAACAAAACAATCTTATTTTTCTAAACTAGATTTTACTATTCCTATGGTGGGCTGTCTACTTTATTTTGAGTCTACTTGTGTTCGCTGAATCTTATCTTTCGTTATTATTGCTGAATGCTGTGATCACTTTCGCACTAGTAGACAGTTTTACTCCTGTAGAAGACAACACAGGTTTGTTAGAAACTAGGTTTGACGAAGAAGCTGGTTTTAGGTTTATGTTTCTAGATGATGTTATAGGCTCAGTGAATCTAACTCTTTTGTCCTTGTTCTTTGGGGTGACAGACATTAATTTGTCACCAGAATTGTTGATGCTAGGGCAGGTTTGTCTGATTATTATAAGCAACTCCTGAATTCATTTGGTATACTACAAGCAGAGTTTGAGGAATTATTTAGAGGATTTTGTGATTTTCCTAGTTCTACTATTTCCCTAAGAATCACAGCTTCTTCCTGAGTGTATTTAAGGTAGTCAGAGTGAGCTGACCATTGCTTCAACAATATTGGGATTAAGGTTCACATCAATTTTAAGCCTTTTGGAGCATATAGGGCATTTTGGTAACAACATATCAGCTAAATCTTTCCGTATGTTTTTTAAATCATTCTGGAGAGTTGTTTAATGACCAAATCTTTTTTCTGAAGATTACATTTAAATAGAGATTTTACAGACTTTTGATTGACTTGATACTAAAGCATCACATTGTTCTTTTAAACGAAGTCGTGTTGTTTGATCGAGTCATAAAGTTGCTTATAGGTCTGTTTTAAATGTTCATTTTCAGCAATAAGCTTTGACACCCTATGATCCAATTCAATATTTATCATTTCAATCTCTTTTATGTCCTTCTTGACCTTATCCTCATTCATATTTTCTCTTAGAGATTTAATTCTCTCTTTTAACTTCTTTATGACTGTGTCTTTCTCTTGAGACTGAGCTTTCAATTCATTTAATTCAAAATATTGATCAAAACTTGGAGCACTTTGATTTGAAACAAAATTTTCTCTTTGGAAAAATGTTTTCGTAATTAAGTTGAGGGCATCAAACTTCTAAAAGAAATGCTATGTTTTTTAAGAGTGGAAAAACTTCGGGAACAGTTTATTGTAGTCTCTTTTTCAATGAATTCCTTTTTATTGAGAAGTCATTACTCGTGTTTGAGATAAGTTTGACGTTCATGCACATCACAGATGCATTATTCTACAGTCGAATTCCATAATTATGTTCACTTATATTTGTTTTTGACTTGTTCCCAAGAGTTCGTCTCGTTTTATTTAAAACTGTATTCATTTTAACTTCAAACGTTTTTGACTCTAAACGATGTTGTTCCACAGCCTATTCTATTTGATGAAAGACATTTTGGACTTCAGAAAGTTCATCAATTAAATATTGATCGAATGTATTGAATAAGTCCTTCAGAGCTTTTACAAATGGAATTATTTTATCCCTAAAACAAGCTTTTATATGTTCAAACCCCCACGAGCCTTCAGTGATGGCTGTAGCCGTGGTTCTTTCTTTGACAACCACGTCAAAGCCAGCAAGATGGTGTTTAAGTTTCTTCAAACTCGTATTTACCATGCTGACTTTCGAGTTCTTTCGGAAACCCTAACTTTTTGTGGGTCTACAAGAAGGAGTGGGATCTAAAGAATTCATAGAATTCTGAGAACAAAAGGCTTGTCTGCAGAAATTCGTTTATGGACAATTGTGTTTTCAAAAATTTTAAGAAAGTTGGTTAAGAGCAGCATAATCTACTGGTGTAGTATTAACTTTCTTTTTAAACATCATTGGATCCTGTTGTTTTAAAAGCATTTTTGAACGACTCTCTTCAGCAAGCATGTTAGGATCAAAAATATGGTGTCTATATGGAAATTACACTAGTTTTGGTTTAAGTTAAAACATAAGGACTAAAACTGTAATTAGTCCAAAGTGTCCTTATGTTTAGCCTACAAATACTCTCCTATAATCAACATTAGGGGGTGAAGCTCACATTTGTAATTTCCCTTTCATTTTTCCTTTTAATAAAACTTGAAAATTAGAAAAAGCTCTCTCTTCATCATTATGGCTTATTCTTATTTTGAACTTCCCCGACCTCCTAAGATCGTGAATCAAGAAATCTCACAAGTGGTATCAGAGCTGAGGGAGCGATTTGTGATGTTTTAGAGCTTATTCAGTTCAGATTATTTGGCTTATTTTTAGCTTATTTCGATCAGACGTGGTTTTTTAGGGATCGCCATATTCAGAGTCTTAGTTTTATGCTTAATCTGTTGCGAATTGTTTTTTATGCTTATTTGGTTTATAATCAGATTGGTCTAAAAACTGCTTAATTAGTACTTATTTGTTAAACATTACGGTTGCGTTTTATGCAATCGTGATGGCCAGATTATGGTTTTATCGTATTTTGGTATCAATTAAGTACTAATTTCGGATCTGTAACATTTTCAATGGTATGATAATATTCGGTAGTCAAACTCGACAGTTGACTGGTCAAACGTTGTTAGATCTGGTCAAAATGGTCAAACTCGGAAGTTATGATCAAACTCGGAACTCTAACTGCTTATTCAGAGATTCTGACTTAGTGTCCAAAAATTGGCCCGAGAATGATTTTTACACAAGATTCAGATCTACAACAAATATTCATTTACAATGTTTAAAGAAAAGTTACAATTCGTACGAGAATGATCTCGACAACTGAGTTTAAAAACAGATCTACAATTCAGTGAATAAAACTCAGGCCAATCGTAAGGAAAAAAAGTCATTCAGATACATAATCAAATTGTCAGACACCGAGTCAACTCAGGTTACTCTGTCGAGAATGGAACAAACAGAAAACAATTATATACAACTACAACCTCAACCTTCATAAACAAATCCAATCTATCCTATCCCATCATCCTTACACTCAAATTACAACCATAAATATCACTAGACTCAAAACTGAAAAAAAACAAGGATGATATCAGTTCAGACATTCTTGTTTTATATTAAAAGATGTGACCTTTACCAAGATCAAAAACACAAAATGACAAGTGTTCATCAATCTGTGTGAAAGAAAAACTCTCTTTCAATATTCGAAAATAAAAGAAAGACATACAACATTTTATGTTATGCTCTTTTCTTTTGTTTCGTTCAAAAACGCAAAAGCAAAAAGATACAACCTACCTGAGACCCATTACTAGATCTTAAAGTCGTGTGTTCTTTGTGGGTTACACCTTCGTCATCGATAGATAAGAGTGATAAGGTTGAATGATTTTTTTGAAAGATTGGTGGATTTGTTGATATGAAACGTTTAGAGAAGATAAGGCAGGAAGGATTGTTTGGAGAAGATTGATGGATTTGCTTTGATTCAAGAGAGATGGGGGCGATTGTAATGAGATGTAGGGGTTTGAGATCTCAGATGTGGTATCACTAAAAGGGACGGATGATTATGTTTAGGGTTTGTAAATGTTATAACTATGTTGTAGGGTTATAGGAAAACTGAAGTGTACTGGGCCTGCTTCTAACTGAAATTCATTTGGGCCGTGTGAATAAATACATGGGGCGAATGGACTGCAATCTGATTTTTTGATAATGGGCCAACAGTAATAAGCTAAAAAGTTTAGATAGTTTTGGGCTGTGAAATTAAAGAAGGGCTGAAAATATAGTAAATGGACTTGTTACTTTTTTTTTGGGCTGGATTAGTATGGCTAAAATGAAAACACAAAAACATCACTTATTGCTTAAAACGATCCGGATAAAAGATTCACAAAAACCGTTCAAAAGGCTAGTCTCGGGATTTAATCGCAAGAATTAATTACGGGGATGATTCGTTATCATTTATTTGAAGTTGAAGTAGAATTTCATGGGTGCGTGTACTTATCATATCTTAAAAGTTGGGGTTGGTTGGATGATGACTTTTAAAGATAACTTGTTCAAGCTTATAACCGGTTGTTGATGAAGACTTAACAAATCTAGCAATATGTGATCTATAAACGCAGAAGTTGGTGCTCAATGCGTACATTTGCTATCACTTAAAGGAGTTACGTTGGAGTGCTCAGTGTCTCACATAGTTGAGGATTTGTCAAGAGACTTAGGTCAACTATACTTAAAGGAATTACATTGTAGTATTCAGTATAAGTTTGGAGTCACGTGGATAACACAAGACATAAGTCACAAGTTTGGGGTATTCTACTTTAGCATCAAGTTTGTAATACTGTATTTTCTCCATCAGTAATCATTATAAAAAGCTGACGAAACGAGGTTGAATTAAAATAAGTTTTTCTGAGGAGAAGCGACTTCACACACGACTTCTCTATCGAACATTAGGGTGTAACCGAATTATGATTATTTCGATGCTCATCGGATATAATCAGGAGGAAGAGTGTTCGATAGATGCCACAACTAGGGGGAAGAAATGTGTACATCCGGGACTTAATTGACTTTGATGTATACAACATAGTGCAACAACCAGGGGAAGAAATGTGTACATCCGAGACTTAGTTGACTTTGATGTATACAACATCCGAGACTTAATTGACTTGGAGGTTCTTTCTTCTATGAGTTGATTGTGTGAAGTATGTGCATGTTACCCTGAATGGATTGGCTTCTAATCTGCAATGAAGAAGTCAGATTTTCTGCTAAGTGTGGTTTACTTCTTCTTCTATAAATTCCGCTACGAGCTTAAACCGCTATAGTTAGAAGATTTGTCAACTACATCAAAGTGTCATATTTGCTTCGAATGGCTATCTGTTTGGGGGAAGCAATTGAACTGCTTAAAGACATGCGGTATGAACTAGGGGGAAGTCAACTCAGTTTATACAAATTACATTGTATTCCCTACAAGTGAAAACGTATGATTCAAGCTGAAGTACATGTTGAAGAGAAAGCAAAACTGCAGATATCTTTAGCTATTTGTACTTGTAGGTACACTTGTAAGTAATTCATATGCCACCATTTGGGGAGATTGTTAGGATAAAAAATATGGTGTATATATGGAAATTACACTTGTTTTGGTTTAAGTTAAAAACACAGGACTAAAAGTGTATTAGTCCAAAGTGTCCTTGTGTTTGGCTATAAAATATCCCTCTAATCAACATTAGGGAGTGAAGCTCACATTTGTAATTTCCCTTTCATTTTTGTTTTTAATAAAACTTGAAAGTTAGAAAAAGCTCTCTCCTCATCATTATGGCTTATTATTATTTTGAGCTTCCTCGACCTCCTGAGATCGTGAATCATGAAACCTCACAAAGCATAAGGGTCTCTTCAGAGTCAGGAATCATAATAGCACTAGTGTTCTTAATGACATTGTTAGCCTCAAAACATATTGAGTCGAACAATGGAAGTCCGTTCATTATATTAGGTCTCGGTATTATTAAATTTATTGTGTGATAGGCTAGACGGGTAAACGGGCTCTTTAAATGTTTGAGATAAACTAGTCACGTGTATTGGGCGAAAGCCAAGTAATCCCAAGCCCGGCCGTTAGTATTACTAAGGCATGAAGCCTTTTAGTTTGATACTTATACACTCTCAGAAAGTGAGGGGGTTGGTCATTTTGTATTTTTTTTTCATTTTACAAGTAAACTCTCCCAATTTCTATTCTCTCTCACTTTCTCTCTCTAGGTTTCTCTTTCTACATTTTCTTCTCATCATCTCCTAGCTTATTTCTTGTTCTTAATTATGAAGTGAAATGATTTCTCGGTTCTTACATTTGGTATCAAGAGCATCGGGTAGATAGTGGTTGTTTTGTGGTTTAATAAGCTCAAAAAGCTTATTTTCGTGGCATATAAGCTCACGGCTCATAATTTTTTTGGGGCTTATTGGTTTGTTTTTGCTTCTTACTCCTTGCTTCACTTGTTTCTACCACTTCTTGTGTTTCATTTGTAGTTATAAGACCCAGCCACTTTTATCTTAAAAATTTCGTAGCTTATTTTTGTCATAGCTCAAACTCAAAATTTTTTAGGCTTATTGGTTCGGTTTGCTTGTTTACTCCTTCATACACTTGGTCTACATCTTCTATTGTCACTAAACTAGTTGCTTTGTTTTTAAGTTTCAAATTTTCTAGCTTATTTTCAAACTTATTTTTTTTGCTTATTTTTGAAGCTAAGTGTAAGATTAGCTTATTTTTTTTATGGTCCAACGGTCAAATCAGAGACCAAAATCCACAATTGTGCTTCAAAAAAGATAGTGGAACAATTTGTTTGCTTAATTTAAGTGGTACTCACCGATAGTGACACCGGACGGAACATGTATAAGTCAAGCGAAAATGCAGGTGTTTATAGCAGAGAAAATATGTATGTTCAACTTGACAGCGAAATATGCAGATTTAAGTCAAGAGAAATATTACATTAAAACTAAAACGACATTGCCAAATTTTTTGAAATTCAAGCGAAATATGAACGAGTTCAAGCGAAATATGCAGTTTTGATTTCAAGCGAAATATGCAATTTTAAGTCAAGCAAACATGTACGATTGAGGACAAGCGAAATACGTTTTAATTTCAAGCGAAATATGCAGTTTTGTTTTCAAGCGAAATATGCAATTGCATCAATGATGATATCGAAGTCCCCCACTACGAATTCCTAGCTCTAGGCAGCTGTGAATGTGTCCAGATAAGTGTAGCAGGTACGAGTTGCGAAGGTGTCTGCTATTTGTGATTATTGGACATCCAGATGTATTATATTGGGTCGAGGTGCGTTTAAGAGATGCTGTTTAGTAGAATAATCAGTAGTTGGTCGCATATAGTTTTGGTTTCGTGGGGGTTTGACGAGCTAGACTAAGACATTTATTGGTTCTAGGAGTCGAATAAGTGGCAATTCGTTTGCTCTGTGAAGTATAAGTTTCGGACGGTGTTGAAGTCATTCTCGAGCAATTTCTTTGCACAGGAATTTTCCAGTTGCATTAGGACAATGTGGTGGCAGGTGGGTTGTTTCTGCTGCGGGTTGAGTTGAGGGGACGGTGTTAAAGATAGCATCTTTTGGAACTGTGCGTGGAATCCAAAATATAAGTCCTAAAGATCTAATCAATCGCCACAAACGTACCCAGCAGATCATTCCCTCCGCCCCTTCTCTAGAGCCTAGCCCAGCCTCCCTCTAGAGACGCCCGCCGTCACACTCTACATTCACAGCTGACGCGCCCCACTCGCCTCCACCTCTCCCCCACCCCCCGAAAACATGCAAGATAGCCTTTAAGCGAAATATGTTAGCTTTCAAGCGAAACATGCAAAGTTGATTTTCAAGCGAAATATGTTGAATTTCAAGCGAAACATGCAACACTGAGTACAAGCGAAATATGTTCCAAATTCAAGCGAAATGTGCAGTTTTCTAATTAAGCGAAATATGCAAACTCTTCAAGCGAAATATGCAAAGTCTGTTTCAAGCGAAATATGTCAATTAACATTCACGGTTTTTTATTGCATTTTGTAATATACCGCGGAAAAGACACAACTTTTTCTCGGTTTTAATCATAGACTTGTAAAAATCCCATGAACGGTTTATTGTTTCTTTTTAATCATAATTCAGTTCATAACAATCTAATTAAGAATGCTACAATCATTTTCACTTCTTAATTCTTCAATTTCCATGACAACTCCATTTGTAACTTCCACAACGGACAGTCAAATGCATAACAACATACTGGCACGTGTTCAAGGGATGTCCACCAATGCTTGCAACAGGAACGGTATGCATATTGGCGATCACGGTTTTATGATTACATTGATACAAGGACCAAATGGTGATGCCTTATGAAGTTGCATTCTTTAAGGTCTCTTACACTCCAACTATTGTCACAAACAACAGCTGTTCCCCTGCAACAGAGGAATTCTCTAGCAAGTTCCTGAAACAAAAACACAAGTCGAGACAGTTATGAATATGAATCCTGAAAACAGAGCTCATTTGATCGAAAAAAAGAAGCGATTCATTTTGATATTGACTAGAATTGGAGATGAAATATACTCAACTGTTTATGCTTGTAAGACAGCTCAGAAATGTGGAAGCCATCGAAAGGCTAAACAAGGTGAATCACTTCGCAATATTCAAGATGTCAGACAAACTTATTTTGGGAGTTTGCGTCAATTCACCTCTCACGATGGAGAAATAAATTGAGTCCTTACTACACCAAGATTCTGACAAGATGTGAATGAAAGGATCCGAAACAATTTGACAGTTGCTACGATGCCAAGCAATGTTCAATTCTTAACAACTTCAACCAGAATGGTCAAGATTTGTAACAATTGTCAAGCAACAACACAAGTTGGATGAAGTTTCATATCACAAACTCTTTGACATTTTGAAACAATACCAAAAAGAAGTTAATGAACTCCGTGCTGAAAGAATGGCGAAGAATGCTAACCCATTAACACTTGTTGCTACTGCTCAAACACTTCAAGACCCTTATTATCAATCATCTAAGTCTCACAGATCATATGCACCAACATCAAAAGCTTCACTTCCAACCAGATCTCATGCAACTACAAGATACAAAGGCAAAAGAGATAGCAAAACAAAATTCACATACCACCATCTGAGTCTAGCTTTCGAAGAAGACAGAGTGATCTGAAAAAGCTCTAGAGGGTTAAAGACATGCAATTTTTTGGCTCTCATTGCAAAGTACTTCAAGAAATCTACAAACCTACCAAAACAAACCTTCAGAATTCCTCAAACACTAGAAACAAGAATATGGATACTACTCCAAGGTACAAGAATGACAATCAGACTGGACAGTTTGGGAATCAGAGGGCAGTAAATGTTGCTGGGGCTAGAGAAACTATAGGTGGTCAAGTAGTGCAACAGTCTGGGATACAGTGTTTTAACTGCAAGGAATTTGGTCATTATGCTAAGGAATGCATAAAACCAAAACGGGTTAAAGACTCTACGTATCATAAGGAAAAGACGTTGATGTGTAAACAAGCTGAGAAAGGTGTTCAACTTCAAGCAGAGCAATCTGACTAGCTAGCAGACACGGATGAAGAAATTGATGAACAAGAGTTGGAAGCACATTACAGTTACATGGCAAAGATCCAGGAGGTTCCTAATGCAGAATCAGCATGACGCTGAACCATTGGAAACAGGTACATCGATATGACGATTAATGTGTTTACCAATGACATACAACATTTTGAGCAATCTGAATCCATTACCAACACATGTGCAATAGAAACAGGTGATAGTAATGTCATTCCTGACTCACCGGATATGTGTGATAATGATATTCAGGATGGCCAAAATGATGTAGAATGTGATGATGAGCGTGTTGAACTTGCTAATTCAATTGCTAATTTAAAGCTTGATGTCGATGAAAATAAAAAGATTCAAAAGCAATTAAAGAAAGCAAATGCAACATTGACTCAAGAATTAACTGAGTGCAAATCTATTCTTGCAGAAACTAGTAGAACTCTAGGGGAATCTAATAGTATTCGAGATAGTTGCTTAGTTGCCATTCCAAAATAAAACAGGACTGAGTTTGAGAGGTACAAAGCCTTTAATGATCGTACAAGTTGACTATGAAACTTGAACGTATGTTAATGAAACTCTAGACTATTAGCTCCAAAAGAAATTGACATAAAGAAAGGTTTAAAAGTAAAGACTACAAAATTTCTGTTGTCAAGAGAACACGATGAGTTTAGTCAAACAGAGGCTTTTTAACCAAAGTCACATTTACGAAGGTATCTTGTTCAAAGAGTAATCAAAGGTCATAACGGATTTGAAGCTTAAGGAAGGAAAAAGATATTGCAAAATGATTTACTGGAAAAAACCAATTAGTGTTTGATGAAATTATTTAAAAGGAGTCAATCAAGCCATACCATTCAATATGTTAGCACCCAATTGGACGACATTTAATGGAAGGACCTACCTTTACCAATCCAATATTGTACCTCAAAAAGGTTTTCAATATGGAAACCATGTTCTGTATTCTTTGCGATCCCACATGTCAATCTAATCCTTTGCAACAGACTCATCCCGATTGGGAAGAGCTCTGACTCCTTGAGAAGAGAGTTCGATCAAAAATTGAATAAAGACTTAGTGAAACCATATGACTACACAAAGCAGAACAGTCTTTATGAAATTTTTAACCCACCGATCAGCATTATGTCTTCAGTTCGCATAGGCAAAATGAAATAAGGAAAGAATATATGGAGAAAAATCATTTGTGAAACAAACCACATCCAAATATTTTCAAAAACATAGATTTCTTACCAGTGTCTAAATCAATAAGCAAAAGTAGACAAGCATATAATGTCATGACAAATAACATTAATCATCTGAAAGAAATTGTCAATCAAGCATGGGTAAAACATTCAAACGACCTTCTTCATCTTCGTAACCCAACTGCGCAAGATATGGAAATCCTAGTTAAGACATGTTTGATGCCCCTTGCCCTTAAGACTCAGAATGATAGTTTCGCATTTGTACATGAACTTAAGCAAGAAATGCATGCAGATTTAAAGTACGTTGAATCTCTTGAAGATGAACTTGATGAACTTGAATCTGATAAGGCAGAATTTTCCAACATGTATGATATGCTTTTGCAAGAATGTGTGTCTAAAGATGTTATGTGTTCTTATTTGCAATCTTCATCTGATTTAGATGAGATCACTGAATTACAATGCTTATATCTTCATAAAGTCAGGGAATGTGACTGTCTTGCACAAAAGCTTTCTGAACAAACTGAATTTGTAAGTAAAGAGATTTACACTGAGCTTTTACAGAGTTTTGCTAAATTAGAAAAACACTCAATTTCTCTTGAAATCGCTTTACAAGAATGTCAAGAACAACTGAAAAATGACACAGTTTGCAAAGAAAAGGCGTCAAATGTATTTCGAAAGGAACGTGAACAATATTTTGAAATACAAGATTTGAAAGCTCAACTGCAAGACAAGAACATTGCAATAAGTGAGTTAAAGAAACTCATTGAAAAATGCAAAGGAAAATCTGTGGACACTAAGTTTGATAAACCATCTGTTGTTCGACAACCAAATGCTCAAAGGATTCCAAAACCATCAGTTTTAGGAAAACCGGCTCCTTTTTCAGACTCTCTTGAGAGAAAATATTTTGCAAAGAAAAAGTCGGTTTTAAAAACTAATGAGTCAGAGGGTTTATCAAAACCAGTCACTCCACAGAATTTGCCTCAAAAAGCAACGCAAGCTGTAAGAAACACAAATGTGATTAAACCAGGCATGTATCGAATTGCAAGTAGTACCACACAAACTAGAGCACCATAGTTGAATCAGACTTCTAGGAATACTAATCCTCGCGTATCTACATCTACAGGAGTAACTCACAACACTAATGTTAGCAGACCACAGCCTAGGAGCAATCAGACGAAAGATAAGGTCGTGCCAAACACTAGTCATGTGAAGTTTAAGAAGACTGAAGTAGAAGAACACCCTAGGATTTCTAGTATTTCTAATCAAACAAAGTCTGTAACTGCGTGTAATAACAGTTTAAAGTCCAGAACTTTGAATGTTAATGCTGTTTGTGCTACTTGTGGAAAATGTGTGTTTAATTTGAATCATGATGCTTGTGTTTCTAAGTTCTTGAATGACGTGAATGCTAGAACTAAGAAGCCTAATATAGTGCCTATTAGTACTAGAAAACCCAAAAGTCAAGCGAACAAATCTGTTGCAACACCCCATAAGAAAATAGTTGCATCAGAATCCACTATCACAAATTCAAAGAGTTACTATAGGATGTTGTATAAGCAGACTAGTAAGGTGTGGAAATGGTGGATAGCACAACAATGTCTATTAGCATATACATGGGTTCCTAAGACAAAAAGGAAATGGGTACCTAAAGTTAGGAACGCAAGTGTGACTAAGAAAGTTAGTTTTCCATAGATAATGTATCTAGGATTACTAATGTCTTAAAACTCACAAACACTTTAGGATCCAATTTGTCATGTATTCCATCGTCCTCTAATTCTTTTGCAGATTGTACAACTCATCCTATTCATTTTTGACTCAGGATGCACAAAGCACATGACTAGAATCACACCATCAGGTCTTACAGAGGGGGAAAGAGGTTTTGAGCAAACAAAAAGATGTTACCTCACTGAAGTTATTCCATTTTTCAAAACTCTTAAAGAACACTTTGTTGGAGTTCAAAAAGCCCTCTTTAAAGAAGTTAAAGAAATGGAAGAAATTTTTGATCAAATGAATAACGAAGTGGACAAGAATACTGTAGACAAGCAATGTGCTGAAATTGAAAAGAAAAACCTTCTCATTGAAAATGAGAATCTGATTGTTAATTGCTTGTCGACTCAACTGCTGTATGATGTGGAAAAATCACGTTGTCTAGATCTTGAAGCTGACATGTCTAAAGTTCATGATGAGTCAAAACTTATTTCAAAACTTGAAAGGGAATACCTAAATTTGCAATTAAAGTATCAACATCTTCAAGAAAGTTTTGATAATAAAAATTCACAAGCATCACAGGAAGCTCCTGATTTTAACTCATTCTTTAAAATCAAGAATCTCGAACATCAGATTAAAGAAAAAGATAACGTGATTCGACACTTGAAAGATCTAGTCGCTAGTGTGAATAACAGAAGTCGTGAGCCTCATAATGCTGTAGACGTCACTGCTCTTATTGAACAAAATGATTGCGATAGAATATAACTAGAAAAGGTCAAACAACATTACAAGGAATTGTATGACTCAATTAAGATCACGCGTGCTCACACAAGTGAAAAGACATCTACCATGTTGAATGAGATTGAGAGTCTAAAAGCTCAATTGCGAAGCAAAGAGCCTTGTTTCACTAGTGACTATGTCAAACCAAAAGTTCTTGCTCCTGGCATGTATGCCATTGACGTTAAACCCATCCCTCATCCCCTTAAGAACAATAGGAGTGCTCATGTTATGGAGATTGTAGAGGAAGCTAGAGTAGTTAAACCACTGAATAATGCACTTAACTATGCTTGCCAATACACTAAGCTATCTCAGGATGTTATCCCAAAAGCTTAATCATTTCACAACATAAGCTATACCAATAAGCAAAAAGGCTAGAAAGATAGAAAGAAAAGTTAGAAGATTTATTAGAGAGAAACTACTAGAGATGGAAGATTACACACACACACAAACTAT